>JAVQJD010047778.1:0-42074 GCA_036023655.1 Nannoperca australis | reverse complement strand
TGAGGGTGTGTGTCCACTTATGCTTCTCCCTGTATGATTGTGTGTGTCCTTTTTTGTTACTTTTAATTTTATGACAAAAAAATATATATATATATATATATATATATATATATATATATATCATTCAAGTGAGGACATTTTTGCAAAGTGATGCCTATGTGCCAGTTTCTCAGTTCTTCAAAGGTCTACTTTAGCGTTTGGGACTAAATAAACCATGCCAGATTATTTTGGGCTTTTTCAGATTATTCCATGAATTCTTGCAGTCAATCAATAAATTGTTTTAATATTGTATGTACAACCAGATGGCAGGATATTTTTATTTAGCCTCAAAATAATAAATCTGGTCACAGTGGAGATCTCTGTCATTGCTGTGATCTTTAAGATAGATGCATCTATAGATACATATATGTCCATTAGTAGCGCACATTGCTGGTTGCTGGCACTTTTGTGGAAGGGCTGATTCAAATGAACACCACACCACAACCTTTTACAATAAGTTCAACGTCCTCACTGAAGGCTTGTTGGCACCGATGAATGCAAAACCAAAATTATGGATTTGAGCTTTTGTGTTGAGGCTATTTGAGGGTTAAGGAATTAAAGGTGTCAACACAAGGTGCTCTTGAGAAAAGTGATAATGTGTGAAGTGTTCTTCGTGTTTGCACATGCAGTCACTTTCTCCTTTTTCCTTTCTCCTGCGTGGAAGCAGAATACAATAAAGCTCTGGTTGTCTGGGCTTGCTCACCGGAATGCCCTCTCAGCCTCACGCTCACTTTGTGTCCTTTCATCCCCCCCCCCCCACTTTGAGCAGCTTCCTCCAGAGTGATTAGTGAGGGAAGTGCTCCTCTGTAAGGGATGACGTATCGTCCTAAGGTGTTGTGTGCACATGTGGCTGCTGTCAGGGGGGAGAGAAGTGTAGGCTGCTGTTGCTCTTACGTAAACCTTGCAGCTGGTTAACGTTTTCTGAGTGGCTTTATGAGGGCAAGTTTCCGTTCCCAGGAATGAATGCTTCTGTTGCTTCACTGGTCATGCTTCTGGAAACTAGATTATTTTGATGTTATTGATAAACTGTTTAACTGTAAGCTGTCTAAACACCCCTAGCAACAAAAAAAAACAAATTTTTCAAAATGTGCTCTCCTGCATTCATTTCCAACCTTTTTTTGTGTGTGTTTGTGAAGCCATGCCCACACTATTTTTGGAAAAATTGTTAATTGTTATCATGTCTCACAGGGTTTTGTCCACCCTCAGGTTTTCAGATATTCCATCTACACTAAAATAAAAAAAATCAACTTCCTCTTTATATTGACAAAGACCTAAATTGTGCATCACCACACTCCTCTAGCAAAGACTACTACATGAGTATAAGATAGTGATTTGATCAGTCATTACTGGCCTGCTTCATTGAAACCACAGATCAAATTATTTTATTCCAGTCTACGTGTCAGACGGCTGTTTGGCTATGTTAGCTTCTTAACATGGCTACTAGTAGTAGAAATGCCACCTTATTATGGATGGAAAGCCAAAACCGAGAGGAAAAAGAAATTCAGAGATATCCTCGTCATTGTAGACATGGCCTGGTCTGCATTTTGAAACGTGGGGGTGGTTCATTTGAGTGAGAGAGTGGGCGGACTGTCTGCTCTTTGCAACATTGTGGGGTTATTGCTCTTACATGCACTCTTACTTCAGTATGACCTTTTATGAATTTGAATTATTTTCTCTGTTTTGTTTCCTCTAGCTACACTTCTTCTTCTTTTGTTGTCACTCTCCACATCACTCCCGCCTTGCTTCTGTATCATTCATCCCTCTTTTTCTTTTCTTTTCTTTTTCTCCACCTTTTTTGCACTTTCTGTAACACTAGTTCCCACTAACTAGTGTCTGTTTAATTCAGTGTCAAACTGTAAACTGAGAAGGCTTAGCCGTCATACAATATAAGTTTGTTTTTTTCCCACGGTGGAGGAAACCTCAGGCTGCAGAGTTGCTGCCAAATGATCCATTGTCTCCCCGGGAGCATCAAGAACACAAACAGTAGATCCACAGTTGTCATAACACTGGCACGGATGATACTGCCCCTCCTGCATTTCATGTAATCCTGTTCTTTTAATGTTGTGTGACGGCGACTTCTGAAGTGAACAGTTATTTTTTTTCCTAATGGAAGGCACCCTTAATCATCTGTAAATGTCTTGAGTTTCTTTTGCCACATCTTATGACAGCTTTGTACAGTGTCACAACTAGATAAGTGAATAACAAGGTTAATACAGTATGAAAGACGTTTATGTCATCATATCTGGTTTACTAGAGGAGGCTTTCTTTCCAACTGATTTCCTGCTGCTCTTCTTTTGATACTGCCCATATATTGTTCCAGAAATGTGATCACCCTGGTCAGGTTTTCTTTTATGTCGTTTTTTAAAATGACTATAAATTTCCACCAATTAACCATTTAGGTTCTAAGTCTAGCGTTTGAACTCGATACCCTGTTTTGCTCCGCAGTCTTACTTGCTTGTCTCTCCACAGTTTCATTGTGCCCCACTATCTCTGACCATCTCTTGTCTCTAACTTTATCCATCTCATAAG
Source organism: Nannoperca australis (assembly GCA_036023655.1). Classification (NCBI taxonomy): domain Eukaryota; kingdom Metazoa; phylum Chordata; class Actinopteri; order Centrarchiformes; family Percichthyidae; genus Nannoperca; species Nannoperca australis. The sequence continues at coordinate 39,506 of JAVQJD010047778.1, read as the reverse complement.
CATGACTGATGTTAAACATGTGGCATCCCCCTCTTTTCATTGTTAAACACTTCTGCTCTCACTTCTTTACTTCTCTCTCTCTCTCTCTCTCTCTCTCTCTCCCATTATCACAACTCCCCTGTTTCTCACTGTCGTCCATCTGTTATGCTCTGCTACACGCTGTCAATCTTGTTTGAAGCTGCTGTAAAACACAGGACCCTCTTTCGCCGCTGCTCGTCTTCCTCCTTCGCCTCACTCCATCAAGGCTTCACATAGCCACCTGCCCCCATTTACCAAAATCATGATCTGCGTCTCTTTCCACTTTCCCATCATCTGTCTCTTCGCCCTTATTCCAACCCCGTCTATCTGTCTAGCTTCCTCCCTTCTCTCTGGTACATCCATCCTTCCTTCCTCTCGTGTCAATAACCAGGAATGTCATTCTAAGACACTGTGCACAGACATATTGTACGTAACCTTCCAGCATCTGATTGACAAGCTCTTGATAACACAGCTGTTGATCACTGGCCATGGTGATCAGTTGTTGAAACGGGCTCAGATGAAACTAAAACAGTGGGTTTGACTCAGTATTTGTGCTGCACTGCCCCTGCATTTAAACATCCACCTAATGGGTAAGTTTAAAGTTGCTCACTTGCTAAACTTGCTCATTGCCAATTGTTAGCGATGTTGCTGTACCACTAGTTACAGCCTTTACAGTCAGGTTTATTTGGCTGATAAACTGTCTGCAGGTGTTGTGGCTGCTTCTGAACATCCTCCCTAGATACCAACTCGGGACATAAATCCGCGGGCTGAGGAAACGAGATCATGATCAAGACGCGAAAGTGCAAGTGGTGATAAAGAAGTAAAACCATAAAGGAGAAAGTGAAGCCATGTTTCATTCTCATCAGGGAGCGAAAAAGCACAAGTGTGGGAAAATAGGAAAGAGAAGGAGGTGTGCGGTGGGAGGGGAACTTCAGCGGGGCTTCTGTTCACATGTTTCCAGCACAGTGTGGCCACCAGGGACCCGTTCCCACTGATCCTCCTGTCACTCACACACATGCACACACACAAAGACCTGACATCAGACGCTGGTTAAGATGACGTAATAGGAGAAGCATACTCCCTCTCTGTTATAGGTGGAAAAACAAATTGCAAACTTTAGGTTGGAAGTTTTTTAATGTTATCACTATACTGCCCTAGGATGTTAGTCTAACCCTCTTCTTTGTTTATTCTCGTGTAGTTAATAGACATTTTGGAACCTGTTTATGTACAAACTTTCCAATTAGATTCATTTTTGGGGGGAAAACACTGTAAAATGTGTTTGTGATATGATGAAGGCAATGCAGAGCCTCACTCTGGATTGCTTGCAGCAAAATTGTCCAATCAGACTAAACAAGCACATATCAAATCATCAAACTTGGATAATGTAGTGTACAGTATGTGTGGGTAGACTATTTGAATTTAGTGTGAATTAAGTTGACGCTGCTGTTATTGAGTTGAGTGGATTATAGTTTAGTGTACTCTAGTTTTTGAGCCACAAACACCTGCAGTCCAGTGACTCCAGCCTATGAGCCTGAACAGGCCTTTGCTAGAGGCTCAAATGAATTCCAGGTGCGTTTGCGGTCTCTTCCGTGTCATGTGGATGTGACGGTGTGTGGGGGTCCAGAGCAGCTGGAAACCTGTATTTACCTGAGGGCAGCAGGAGGGAGAGCTGAGCTGGCCCGTCTTCTCTCTCTCTCTCTCTGTCGTCCTGTGTAGTCGGCTGGTTTGGGGTCAGTGCCATGTCAAGAAGGGACAAGAGAGAAGGTGAATATTAACCAGTCCTTAACATTTAGGCCCAGGTATCAACAGGGGCTGGATACATGCGCGTGTTTTGCTCACATCAGTCGGTCCACACACCTGTGGCCGACGCAGCAGACGGGAGTTTCTCAGAGGGATTACGACAGGATCTCGATCTAAACCAGACTTGTCAGCCTCACATCCCCAGGCCCATGTGGCTACTCAAGATTGATTGCCACTTAGCCTCTGCATAGGGCTCCATTTGACTGCCAAAGGTCAGTCTTGGATAACTTGAGAGTCCTCACTTTCTGTGATTTATACACCATGAGTCATGAGTAGACTTACTGTCTCAGACCTGTTCATTTTTAAGAATGGGTATGGGAAGTGATGGTGACTGGTTACCTCTATATTTGGATGTTCCCCTACTGTCGCATCAGAATCATTAATCAGTTAGTAAGAGCTCGACCCTCAGTTAAACCCATCAGGCCTCGATCTAAATTCACCATCTTCCAAACTTTGTCACCACTATCCCCGTCTTTATACCCCCCCGCACGTCTGGCCCTTCAAAGGCACAGGCAGTGCTTGTCAATAAAACCTGCACCACACAACCCAACAACAGTCCTCACCTGGCTCTTTCAAAGGATTTCCCCCTGTATTTTGCTGTTTTAGTTTAGTCTGCCCTCTGGCTGACCCCGAGCTTTGACCTGTTCAGACCTACGCATGTCTCTCCCCGGGTCGGGCTGTTCTCTCCCAGGCATCTGTTTTCTAGATAAGCGAGGGCTGATTCATTGCTCTGTCACTGACATGGCGTTTGGGCCGTCGACATCCCCGCTCTCCCCGCGTCCGTGCGTCTCCCGTGGCCCGGTTTTTATAGCTTGACAATCCAGATTTAAAGACAAATCAAGCAGCACGCTGAGGGAAAAAGGGGCTTTTCTGTTTGTTACATTAAGAGATCGTCTTTCAAAGACGCTGATGTCCCCACCTACACTGCGTGACCCTGGCAGTCGTGAGATATGAAAAGTTTCCTCGTGAATGATGACAGGTTGGGACAGGAACCGAACCCTCACTCTCTCGTGACCACGCTGCGAACTGCTGCTCGCTTGTCAGTAGAAACTTTGAAGAGCAGCGCGCTAAAGTAGCCTCGGCCTTGGCACCAAACTTCCTCTGCTGTTGCCACTTTTTCATAACAGCCGCCCTTTCTTTACAGAAGAGTGGCCATCTCCCACAGTAAGAGGATTAGTTGTTTGGTTTTTTTTCTATCTCACAGTAAGTTGCAGGCCTCCCTGTCCTCTCCCTCGTCTTTTTCTCTCCTCTGTTCTCTCCTCTGTTCTCCCTCTCCTCTGTTGCTGGCTACTTGTCCAGCAGGGCCACGCAGTTTCACAGTCTAATTACAGGTCAATTAAAGGTTTTGTGGCTCAGCCTTCCTTCTGCCAGCGCTTCGGCCGTAGCAGGCTTAGGGGACTCTACAGAATGAGAGTGAATGAGATATCATTTCATGTGGAGATCAGCCGAGAGAAGGTCTTGAAAGAGGGGATTGGAGGGGGGGGGGGCTCCCCTCTCTCAATGGGCGAGAGTCCCTCCACCCTCGCCAACCCGCACAGCCCCCGGCATCTTAAAGAAAGGGCCTCTGGGATAGAGGCCAGAGGATTATGGGAATATTCATGACCAGATAAAGGGGTGAGCGGTTGAATGACTGTGTTTTGGGGCTCATCTCTTAGGTAAACAGGGCCCTAAATGGAGTTTTAGATAGCTACTCCCACTGCTCAGCGAGGAACAGGCAATGGTGACTCTGTCCACTTTTTTTTTTTTGTTGCATTTCCACAGGACGGTGAAAAGAAAGCCTTGTTGTGGCCTTTTCTTCCTCTTGCTGCTGTCTTTTGGTGGCAAACAGATGGCGCTGGGGGAAATAAATATCTGTTTCTCACAGTTTTTATCCACAGAATATTGGCTTTTTTTTCTGAAAGACACCATTCACATTCACCGGTGGCCTCCTGGGCTCCCGAAAGCTGCCGAGGGCTCATTTCAAAGTCATTAAGCATCCCCCTGTTAGGGAATGGTTGATGGGTTTTGCTGTTCTGATCTGTGCAGTCATCTCCTAAAATGTCGCGAACTCCAATTGCACAGGTCAAAGTCAAACCAACGTGTATATCAGGGCAGGTGGCTGGATGTTTTCTCAACATTGTGACGCATACAGGAGAGTTGGTGTTCCAGGTCCTTCCACTGCCAGGAAGCTGCTGGATATCTTCTCTGACTCACGTTCTGGAGCCGTTTACACTTTACTGTAATAGTTACTTTACATTTTATTTCTCTGAAATGTAATTTTCCTTCTGTTTGATGGCTTATCAGACACCAAAACACCGCTCAGTGGTTTTTAAGTATTATGAGGAAGGATCTTTCATGCTGAAGTCAGCCTGAATGCGGATAAAGAGTAACAAATGTTGTCTAGAGTGTAAAGCCTTTCCGAGGCAAATGTGTGACTTGTGATTGTGGGCTGTATAAACTTTTTGACTTGACATAACAAGATCTGCCCACTGCAACCACAGCCGTGTGCTTTGCTCTGCTGAAGCGCTGGATCAGCAGCAAGTGTTGAAGAAGAGGGAGATTTTCAGCCTCTGTAAGCGTTCCCGGCCAATCTGTGGAATCAAACCTGTGTTTTCTTATCAGAAGCCCTCTAATCTAACCACGAGGTCGCTGCTACCCCCAGTGATCGAGCAGAGCTCTTTGTCTCTGCCCAACAGTTGGCAGGAGGCTGAATGTTTGACCCGCGTTAGGCGCTCTGCATCTGAAACGCTGAGGAGCACCTTATCATCATCATCAGCCACATCTAAACCCAGTTAGAAGCTTTGAAGCTTGAGCCAGGGGATTTCCCCCCGTGTTGATGCCCTGACAGTCAGTACGCTCCGTTCCTCACACCAATCAAAACTCCACCCCCCCCCGTACCTCACGTGTCTTTTCCTTCAGGTGGGAGACAGATGCTATTGATTGGCTTGGAGTGAGTTACGTTGCCCCGTGGTCAGGGCACGCAGCTCACGCGGCTGAACTCTTGTCAGTTGCCTTTGAGCCGTGCCCTGCGGTGGAGTGTGCGTTGGAATGATATACCGCAGGGTTATGTTTCATTCAACCCCACACCTGCTGCAGTGACTTGTCAGCGTGCCCCTCGACAGGCCCCCTTAATGCCTCCATTAGGTGTTGTAATCTCCACCTAACGCCCCGAGTTGCCTGAGTGTGTTAACGGAGTATCAAAGGCTGGGGATTTTTTTTCTCTTCTTTTTTGCCACCTGGCAGCGGTGAGTGTGTAGGAAGGTGAAAAGAGGTGGAGGTGGCATTACTGTACAGCTCTTGCTGGTTTTCAAGACATTAGGGTGGATGTGTCTTTCAGGGCAAAGCTTTTCTGACTGTCAGTTAATTTCTCTCAGTTCTGCCTGCCTGCCTGCCTGCCTGCCTGCCTGCGTGCGTGCGTGCGTGCGTGCGTGCGTGCGTGTGTGTGTGTGTGTGTGTGTGTGTGTGTCAGCTCTCTTATCCAGCACTTCTCAGCTCTGCTAGTGTTTCAGGACGTGTGGGGGGGTGTGCTGGCATCTCTCCTAACAACCGTGTGCTTTTCATCCGTCAGGAAAAGGACACCTCAGCAGCCGTGCTCCCATCAACAGGGGGCTGCACACAAGCCCCCCCCCCCAGCACGATATTTAGTTTCACTCCAAAGCGCGCACACAGTTATCACCTTTGTGGCGACCTGAAATGGACACTTAGGACACTGTTGTTCTGAGGTCCAAACCACAATAATTTATCTCCCTGAAAACAGACACGTCTTTTTGAGTCTGTGTTTTCATCGGGCCTCCTCGTAGGAAAACAATCGACAATAGGTCGCCCATGGATCTCGTGTGGCCGATTGATCAAGATAGAGCAGTGCCGGTTTGTTCGTCAGAGCCGGTGTTTGAGTTTGTGCTTGGGGGAGATCCAGACAGATTAGCGAGGGTGACAGGGAAGCTGGAGAGCCAGCCAGGGCTGGAGGTGCAGCTGGCATTGCGAGCCAGTGCTTCCTACCCCCCCCCCCTTGTGTTGGCCCACAGATTTCCTTCAGCCACTGTTTAATCAGCGATTAGGACTGCTTCAGATCGGGCTCGCTCGCTCGTCTCGTGTGACAGTACACGTCGGGTGGAAGGATTGCTCGTCTTATGCGGACAATAGGAGTGTAATCATGAAAAGAAGTGACTTGACTGCTATTCCACTACACCCCCCCCTTCATGTGAAATGTTGTTGTTATGGTATCTCACTCTGTCCATTAGCGACGTGCCCGTGAGGTACATACCATAAAAAGGGGAGGGTGAGAGCTTTGATGTGGTCTGTGCTAACTGGGAAAAGGGTACACAAGCCTTCATCATCAGATGTGTGAAGGAGGTCTGTCTTGAGGTTTGGCGGTCACTGTCAGAGGGGACCATCTGCTGTTTTGGTGAATAATGTGAGGGGAATTTCCACCTGCACAAATATATACGGTAGGGATGGGAATATTTGTTTGTCTTTCTCTGTTTAAAGAGCAGAGTTATGACCCGCTACCCATCCGGACGTTTCATTCGGTACTTATTGTGTTTTTAATGACTTGCTTAACAAGAAAAGCAGCAAAAAAAAAACACATTCACACAACTGGACATTCAGATTAACAATCTTTAAAGAAAGAGTTCATGCTTTAAAAAGTAATTGGAAATGTTTAGGGCGGCAACTAACCATTATGTCCATTATCAATGAGTTATTTTCCTGATGATCGATTCATTCAAGGAAATATTAGAAAACTGTTTCCATGAACCCAGTTTGTTGTCTTTCATTCAAAAACCCAAAGATACATTCATCTCACTAGGACTGTAACTACCAATTGTTCATTTCATAATTGATTTATCTCACTTTAAACAATTAAATGAATTAATCAGAAAATAGGGGGAAAAAGCCCATTACAACTTCCCAGAAGCCAAGCCCACATCTTCAAATATCTTGTTTTGTCCGACCAACAGTCCAAAACCAAAATATATTCAGTTTAAAATGATTTGAAACACAGAAAAGCAGCAAATCCTCACATTTTAAAAGTTGGAACCAGAGGTTGTTTATCTTGAAAAATGACTTAAATGATTTCTAAAGTATCTGCTGATTCATTTTTTGTCGCATTCATTTTTTCAGCCCTACTGTTTACTCTGGTCGAAGAAAAAGCCGCATATCTTCATATTTATAAAGCTGGAACCAGTGAATTCTTGGCATCTTTTTCTTGTTAAATGACTTTTTTGTTGGATGTGTTTTTCTATTTGTTTTGTGTCAATGTTTTGTGTTTATCAGGGGTTTGACTAACCGAACTACTGTGTTTGCTTTTCTGCAGAGAAAGTTCGTGAGATCCAGGAGAAACTTGAAGCCTTCATAGAAGCTCTTCACAAGGAAAAATAAGAGAATCAGGTACCCGTCTCTGCGCTGTGTAGTAAAACCTACCAGTCAGCTGTACCGAAATGATCAATGCAACATAATCAAAGCACTACAATAGAATAATTATTGTATTCTGAACAATTGTTATTTATTGTTAATTAGTCGTAAGCAAGATCCTAAATCAGAAGAGGCGGTGGGAAAATGGTTACTGCGTCCTGTACGTATATCTGATGTGTTGTTTCTTCTCCCCTTTTCTTTACAGGAGTACATTTGTGGATCACAACAGAAAGATGCACTGAACAAAGACAACTAAATCTGTAAATGACCGTCATCCCCCCCACCCCACCCCGGCCCTGTCCCACCACTCACCTGATTTTAATACCCACCGCTTGGCTTCCTGTCCCCCCTTTGACGCCGATGGAAAAGACGGACCTGAACCGAAGGATAAGATGGAGGAACAGTTTTCAAGCTTTCTCTTTGATTGTCCTCTCTTTCTCTTTTGTCTCTTACGAACTGTCCTGGGTTAACCGGGGGGAGGGGGGGGGGGACTTCTGCACAGGAGACCAAACACCGTCAGATCGGGAGGAGAATCAGAAGCGTGCCGCTGTGTTGTCAGACGTCTGACCTCTCATTTTCAATAAATGAGGATTGTGTACATATTTATATTCCCCCGGTTTTGTTTTATTTTCTTTCAGCTGATGGTGTCTGTGTATATGTGATTATAGGAGTGTGTGTCTTCACTGATCTCCGTACATAGGAACAGCATTGGCGCAGTTCCTGATGGTGTGAAATAGCCTTGAATTTCATACCTCTTATCTCACCTGGTGTTCCTAAAATACACCATGATGACCTACCTGTCACACGGTAATTCGCCTCTATGTGACATTTACCAGTTCTTTTGAGTTGCACTCAAGTTATCCCTCCAACCTGCAGCTGTACTCTACATTTACTCAACATGTACCCCCGAATGAGACCTTTAAATTTAGAAGAATAGAAAGAAACTACCTGGTTGAATATTTAGCTTCCCTCCCATCAACACTCTTCTCTGTAACACCAAAACAATACGTTACGATCAGGTCTGAAGGTGCGGGAATCAATATTATGTGTAGATTTATTTCTTATTATTTTGATCTAATGGGGTTTATTTGACAATGCTGTGTTTATATGTCTGCCAAATGCACATAACCTACCTTTTTGTTTCCGTCTTATGTTTGCACTTCCATTCATTTGTTCATCAGCATTTCATCTACAATCTCAGACAGTTAATAATGCAGCTTTCAAAAAAGAAAGGAAATTAGGACTCGTAATAGATTGATAATGTAGATTAGACACATCAATACTCGATCGCGATATTATATTTATAGGTAAAATGTTCGTCCTAACGACGGTTTAAAAATACATTAACCAGTTTAAAGGTACATTTCACTTCATTTTTAAAAGCTAGTGCACTACCTGTCAGTTTTTATACTTCAGGTCCATACTTTGGACCTGGACTTTAGTCTCATTCCCAGTTTAGTATCCAGTCCATGCTGCCCAGTTGGTCCAGTTACACAAGTGGTAGGTGGGTTATCTTGATGCGTTTCCATTCTGCACTTCCATTTGATGTCCTCTGTTTATTTTATTATTTGAGTATGTCTCAGTACATTTACACAGCACAGGTGCACTTGTACTGTCTGTGATAGAACGGTCATTAAGATCTTTTGCCTCCTGCTGCTTCAGGGTTGAGGTCAAACAGCCCAAAAAGCAAGGAAAAAGAATTATCTCCATTTGTAAATAAACTGGAATTGTCCTCAAAGTTAAGAAAAAGAAAACCTGCTGGTGGCAAATTTTAAACGGAAGATATTCTATTGTCACTGTCCAGGGCTGGATGTTTCCACACAGTTTGCAACCTAGTGATTTTTCGTCCTTCTCATCTTTAACCCCTTATCTCACATCCACTCTCTTTGCACCGCCATCATTTGGACTATTCTGACTCTTTCCACCTGCCACGTAGACAACCTAACACTCTTCCTAGCTTGGAAAACAGCCTGATGTTTCACTGAAAGAGGCGCGAGGGACTGTGTTAGCCCTGTTCTTTCATTCATGTGTATATGGGTATAAATATATATATAACGTGGCATGCATTCTGTACAGGTTAAGTTAAGCGGAAGTCATTGAGTTATCATGTACAGCACGTGAATGCAGAGCAAGCACTTGTGTAACAGAATAGGTGAGTTGGTTCAAAGAAATGTTTTATGTTGTAGAAAGTAATGTTTGCGTGGTGACCCCATCAGATGTGCTTTATTTATTACATTTGTGTTTAAAAAAGAAAGTGAAAATAAAATTGACAAATAAAAATGACCTTTTTCATGACGTGTTAGCTTGTCCAGTCACAGTCAGTTAATTTATTTTTTTTGGTCCTTGAACAATGTCCATTTACCTGATCCTTTAGCAAGTGAGAAAATAAAATAAAATGAAGGAAGTTGACAAAAAAAAATCTCATCTCAAGGTCTATCTGTAGCTCTTGTGGAGCTTCCAACCATATAATCTTCAGCAGATGCACTTTGCCCAGTTATAAAAATGTTTTTAACTTAAGTATGTAAAGGAGTTCTTAAAAGTTGAGGTTCAAAGATCATTCTTGGTCCTCAGATGAATTGACTGAAGAAGTTGACTGTGACAGCAGTTGACAGAACAATCACTGTTTTCAACTTTTGAGCCTACATGGACAGTCTTTTTTAAAAAGACAAAATGGAAAATGTGAACATCTACATTTCCATCTACTGATGAAGATCATATGATACTAAATGGGCACTGTGGTAAGGTTGTTTTTTATTTACTGCCGTTTCCAGGGTCACAAATAAACATGCTAACATCAGCATGCTAACACACTCACAATGACAATATTGTAATGTTTACCAGTTTCCAGCGTCTTGTGTTAACATGCTAAACTTAGCTAATTAGCACTAAATACAAAGTACAGCTGAGGCCGATGATAAGCTTATCAGGTTATTGACCATAATCCTGAGCGTTAGACAAACATTTGGACCTGATGATGCAGACAGAGGAACGGTTAAGTTATGCACAAATCATCCTAGTTGTTGAGATATTTCATTTAAATAAAAGGCTGTCGAGTTAAAGCCAGTCACCTTTGATGCATTGTTTCACTCTCGTCCTCGGAGAGTTGTGTTGCATGTTGTATTGCTGTTCTCCAACGGCTGGTTGCTTTTGGATGCAGTGACCTGTGTGCTAATGTGATGAGGCCTCTGCTCCAAGTCTGGGCAAACCCTCCGAGTATTTAACTCTGCAGGCTGTTATCTCAACCCAGAGCAGGCTGAAGACGTGTTGCAGCCTGAGGCAGCAGCTAAGGAGAGACAGGCAGGCAGCTGAGGGCCTGACTGATTAATAAGTCAAAGTCCAGAGGTCCTCCACTCCTGGGCATCCTCTCTCCTTTCACAAGAGCCTGGTTGTTACTTCATCTCCACATTGCTCAAAGGGCAGCACAGTGGCGAGTGATGGATGTAGGTGGGGGCAGGCCTCATCCTCACCGCCATCACCTGAGGCTTTACACATGGAGATAACTGCCCCATGTCAATTTTCTGTTTTCTGTGTGGCTATTATATTCCCCTGTTTTCTTAAAAACAAGGGGAAAGGAGTGAAAAAAGGCTAATGACTTTGTAGCAGCCGTGAAAAGAAAAGGGGGGAAAAGTCAACCTCTAGCTGAAGGCCTTTGTGCTATCAGATAGCCACGTTCTGGGAGGAGGGAAGCCGGCCGGGACACACTATACACCATTAGCATCTGCAAAGGCCGTCACGTTGACTAATAGCCAGAGCCACAACGGCACAGTGGTTCAGTTTGTGTTTTCCCTCAATCCCCTTTATGTTGGTGACACAAAAGCAGCCGGGCCAGACCTTTCAAATATGCCACAGCAGCAGACGTGCACAAAGCTTCATTTCTAGTCTTTCTTAAGAAAAAGAAAGGGCCGATCTTGTTGCTTCGTTTTTTTAATCCCCCACCTCATCACACAGACACATTCTGGGTCTTTTGGCAGGGGGTGTGGCGGGTCGGTGTATGATGAAAATGTTGAATAAGTCTTAGAAAAGGGCAATAAATTGTGGGGATGGGCGTTTTTTGGCGGTAGCAGCAGTGTTAGCATTTGTTTGCCTTCTTGTTGGCCACGCTGGCTTTGTTCTCGTCTTTCTGTCCTCTCTGTTATCGAGCTGTCGTTTGAGGTTGTGTGAGAGGCAGAGATTCCCGCAACCAGATTGATGTGCATGGCCTTCAACTGATGGGAGCCTGGCTCAAATTGGCTGGTATGCACTGCGCAGCTGCTTTAAAGCATCCTCAGGTAGACATTTACAAGTCGACTTTAAAGACTGATTAATAAACTGTATCATTGATCTCCAATCATGAAGCTAACAGGGTCATAAACAAGTGTAAACAAGGGTAAAGATTTAATCCTATGTATTAGAGAAAGCGGAGTGACGTGCCACCTTTCAGAAAATAAATCATCCAGACTGCCTTTGTTCTGTTTTCTTACTAATAGTGTGTACATTGTAAAAACACAAGAGGCACTGTAAGATATCTGAAGAGACACAATAACACATAAAAGACACTGATTTGGCCTATGAGAGTCACTTATCAGCACTTCAGTCAACAAGTGCAGAGAAATACAGTGGATGTAAATCCAACACTTTGCGCCCTGGGAGTCACCGCTGATGAATCTTATCAGAGGCTTGTTGCAGCAACAGGCTTCCTTCTCCGTTTCAGCCAACAAAACCTTCTACTGTCCCTGGGGCCCGATGCTTTCTGCCCTGCAGAGAATAGCGTCACAATTGGCCTTTGTGTTCATTATGTTGGAGGCATCTTCCCATTGCGCTGTGGGGTCCATTCCAATGCTGAATTAGGCCCGTGGGGATTTTAGCCAAGTCACAAAGGTCAGTGACCCTCCTTGTCACACCCCTAACACACACACACACACACATACAGAGAACCCTGTTCTAATTCTGTGTGAGCTTTAAATTATGGCAGCACTTAAATTTTAGGAATTGAAGGAGGCTCGACCGTGTGAATCCTGTGGTGGTCCTGTATCGCTCTATATGTGTGTGCGTGTGTGTGTGTGTGTGTGTGTGTGTGTGTGTGTGTGTGTTTTCACAGGGGTGGCCAGGCAGGGGACGACTGCATGTTCTCACCATTCAAGTCTGACGTCCACCCTGAAAGAATCCATGAAATGACCTCATCGTCTCACGGCACGGGACATCATAAATGAATCAGCCCATTGTGGAGGGAAACAGTCTCCATTAATGAATCCCCGATGGTGTATCTATATTTTCCCGCTAATCCCCCAAGACGCAGGGTGTCCGCTCACACACGGGGTCGCCCACCAGACAACGGAAAAACAAACACATGAACCGGACTGTCATCACACTGCTGGTTAAAATATCACATTAAAGATTTACCTGCACATCTGAGTCATTGTTTGGTGATTAGTGTGAAGAGCTAAAGCCTGCAGGAAGGGGCCTCAGTGGTGGGAAAATAAGTACATTTACTCAACTACTGTTCTGAAGTACATATTTAAGGTACTTGTATTGAGTTGAGTTGTTTTCTTCTAATGACACTTTCTCCCTCTACTCCACCACATTTCAGAAGGAAAATATTCACAAATGTGAAGATTTACTGCTTTTTCTTTTAATTCTTTTAATAATATTCATTCATATTTATTGCTTTTGTGCTAATAAGTTACAACTTTCTGTTGGACAAAACAACCATTGTGGAGGTGTCACTGAATGTGTAATTGTGATGCCATTTCCTACCATTTTTAGAATCATATGTCCCGTTAGGTGGCTTCTCCGACAAACCTCTCAAGACTTTCATACCAAATCAGGATGTGATAACATTCACCTGCACCAGCTGCCATTTCTGCCTCACACCATCTTAGCCTTCCAATGTCAGCATTCAAAACTAAGCACAAATGATTTAAACACCTCAGTGTCTTCAAAAAGTCTATGTGGTAAAACATGCATTTTAAAAGTTCTTACACTGTGGACACGTTTGCTTAAAATCACTGTCAGTTCATATTGATAATCAGATATTGGTTACATCCCATCCCACAAACACGATATCCACAATGATTAAGTTTACAATGTGCACGCAATCGTAAAGACTGTGACACTTAGAGGAATTCAGTTTAATTCAGCTCAACATGTCGGGTGAAGTGTGACTGAGTGATGAAATACTGAAACAGTGGGTGACGAAATGAAAGGGCTGTGTGTGTGTGTGTGTGTGTGTGTAAAAACAGAGGGGTGGGAACTTTCCTCTGCAGAATGGAGTTATGCAAAGTTGCCATGGAAAAAGTGATCGTCGCACAAACAGTTTCTTAATCGAGTGGATGTCTTAGAGAGAGGGAGGGACTCTGAGCTTTTAGCACAAGAAGCAGCTCTGGGTTTGCATGGACTTAGTGGGATTATGTGAGCATTCATGGCAACCAGTGAGGCCAGCAGGTGAGGTCTGGGCTCAGCTGCCTCAGCCCTTAGGTAAACACAGAGAAGGGTTGCCAGATCCTGGCTGTGTTGCCAGGCTGAAATTGCATCTGTCCACACTACTCACGTCAGTCAGGCTGATCTGCCTCCTCCTGCAGGGTGGCGCTGACATGGGGCTGCACTTGTTGCCGGATGGGGGGCGCTGAGGACCGGCTTTCATCGTCTAAGTGCCACAGTGAGGCCGGACCAAAAACGGTCTGGTGACATTACTTGACTGGCCATCAATAGTATCTTAGCAGGGGCTAAAACCAAAAGCAAACACACAGTGGGCCTGAGCGTGAATGTTTGAGGCGAGGCTGTGTAGCGTCAGCAGCGTCGTGTGTTTAAAGCAGCGCAGAAACCACAACACACTTGGTAAAGTGATCATGTTCGTGAGCTTTTGTCTCTTTTCAGAAACTCCTGATCTGATTTTCGCCGAGCTTATACTTTTAATTAGATTTGCATTTTCTCACGAGCCTGTTTTACATGTGTTCTTGGAGTTAAACAGTAAAACAGGCTTATCTAAATGAATAGTTCAGTGTTTTCCCAGAATACTTCAATTTCAACTTGCCTGACATCACATCACGTTAAGACAAGGGGGATTGCCACGTTACATATTCAGTGTTGTCAGGAATTCTTGCACATTTGTTTCACACACAAGTTTTTTTTACTTTCACATGACCTTTGCACATGCAAGAGTTGAAAATAAGATTTAAGAAGATGTTGTAGTGAATGGTAAACAGCTCTGAGAAGGCAAAGTTAGGGGAAAAGGAACACAGAATACATGTTGATCAGAGAACATCTTGTCCTGATTTACTGATATAGAGATGAAACACACATGGAGAAGTGACAGTTAATTAATAGGAGAATTACTGAAACTGAAATGCTGTGTTCATTTTTCCAGCTGCTTTCCGTGTCTTTATTCCAGACCCTGTTCTACTAACACTGGTCACACAGCTGTATTTGTTTTTTAAAGTGAGCTTGTAAGCTTTTGTGGGGTTGATTGTTCATCCATACATATTGTAAAACTAAACCAAACCTTTAAAGTGAAATCCATCTCTGCGGCATCCTATCGTGTCATCGTTCGCTCCTCGTCAGCAGCGGCCTCTCTGTTTGCTCACCTGCCAGTCAGCCGTGTCCGACCTGAAAGGCCATCGTTTCACCCCGCTGACCTCCTGACCCCCCGCAGCCTCCACACGCCTCCTCTCTGGACCAGCAAATATTGAACCAGTCTGTCATGGTTTCTCTGCGGACGACTGAGTGTTTGACTGTTGCCAGAGAACAGCTTTACCACCCTTGGACAACAGCAACAGTAGGCCAGGGCAGGCCTGTGTGTACGTGTGTGTGTGTCTGAGACTTTAAGGCTTTAGGGCTGCACCAACTAGAATGAACTTTAAACCTGCATTAAACTGTGGTTTATCTCATTGTTTTATTTCATGAGACCTCATCTTATTCTCAGTTTAGCCCTTAAGATTAGCCCTAACTGCTCTAAACATTTACATTATCATTTAAACAGCGAGCATTGGTTTACCCAAATAGGCATCTGTTTCAAATTTTATTCAATTTGAAATCAGTTTGAAAGTTTCAGACTGAGTTCAAATTCAAATTTGGATTTATAATTTTAGGATGGCTAACTCTTAATTTAGATGAATCCTTTTTAGCGCAACCCACTTCAAGTGTATAGACCATGTACAATCAATTAATTAATAATTAAACAAACAAAAATATCCATTCTACATAGTTTTTCAGTATGCAGGGTATACGTTGTAACCCCCCCCCCCCCCCAAGAAAAAAGAAGTATAGTTCCAATTGATTGTTCACTGTGCTGTTGATGTGTGGTGTTCATTGTCCCACAATGCAATGCACAAAGGAAGTAGACCCACTATTTGCAGCTGTTAAAATGTTAAAGAACTTGGGAACGGTGGGGGGGCAGCTTCAGAAGGATTGCTGTAAATAAACACAAAAGTGTCTGTCAGCACAAAACAATAAAGTATATTGATTTATAGTTTACATTCTGAAAATAACTATGCTATTTGTGACAATTCGTATATAGCACATATTGAATACTATTACTACGTAGTATGAATTTGGGACACAGTCATTGTCTTAATATCTTCTTGTGTGTATGATTGTGTCAGTGCTTGGATTTCTGTGTGTTAATGAGATTGTTTCCTTTAAAACTAAAAGATCATTGCCTGGCTGTGTGTGTGTGTGTGTGTGTGTGTGTGTGTCTGTCCTTCCTCTTTATTGTGTGTGTGTGCGCATGTGTGATCCTGGGTACTCAGGATTGTTTGCTCTGCCAACACTCAGTGACTGTAGTCGTCGTCGTCGTCTCTCCAGCCTGGAGTGAAACAGACACTGCAGCCTTTTATCAGCCGGACACGGCCCGTCCCTTTGAGAGGAGGAAGGTAAATAATGGCAGGAGTTTAATAGGTGGATAATGTTGTTGCAGGGCACAAGACTGACTGCTGCCCCTGAGCAAACAGGACCATAGCAGCCCAAACACACACACACACACACACACACACACAGGCCCATAGCTCTCCTAAACAGAAGATATAAAGAACGTAAAGAAGAAATGTATACGTTTAGTCTTTTATCTCTCACACACACAAACACAGTTCAGCATCTTTCAGTGCAGATGAAGGATTTAAGGATCTCAAACACGATTGTGTTCATTCTTTCAACAACCACACTTTCAAACACTCAATTCAAATTACTTTTTCTGATGCAAAGTTTAAAGGAATCACCTTGCGCTTTACTGTCATGTTGTTTTGTTCTTTTTTTTCTGGATTTCAATCCCCACATTAGCAAGGTTTAACCAGGAAATTACTGGAGTGGTTTCTCAAAACAAATATAGATAACACTTTACTTTGACAAAAACTTTCAGTCAGTTTCACCTTATCAGAGTGTTAGATTAGTTTAGATAATTATGTCACTCCCCAGAGTGAAAACTAATTTGTACATCTGAAAAAGGCTGACAATAGGTAATGCACCTGAAAACCAGTAAACAAGACCTTAAAAATGAAGATTTGTATAAACAATTCATATGAAAGTAAAAAAATACAACTCATGTCTTAGATAACAAACAAGACGCACATGTAAAATATATCTATGTTCTTTGGGGTCATCATCCTCCTCTTCCTTGTAGTATAATATATATACTGAATCATATGTTCATCTGTAGGCCTCCCCTTGCAAGATGCTCTACACATTCCTACACACACACACACGTATCATGTCATATCATATCCATAAAGATACTTTGCATACAAACACAGACACACACACACACACACACACACACAAACACACACATTTAAACACCCACAGCACACACACGTTCCCCAAAGTCTCCAGAGGCCAATTAAGACAGTCTACCTACCTCGAGGGCATGTGCACCACCGCACCTCCACCCTCACTCTCCTCCTACCCCCGAGCCCCCCCCGATAGACCCTTTGACCCCTGACACACGACCTCTGTGCTGAATGAGTACACACAGGGGCATCAGAGCAAGACCCCAGGCCATTCCTGCTCCACCAATGCCACACACACATTTATAGTAACATACACACACACACACACACACACACACACACACACACACATACCCACAAAAGGTATGGACCACTGGTCATGCACAAGGCGTCTCGCTACACATACATACAGACACACACACACACACGCACAGCTGTGAGGTGAGGGGTTAGTTGTGGGTCGCAGGTTAATACAGTCCAAATGGGCCGGACAGATGCAGGATGCAGGGGGCGCTGTAGAGCTCAACTGGTTCTGTTCCTAAAGGTGATTTAGAGGTTCATTTTTGCAACAAGTGTCATTGTTTTATAGAGAAATGTTAAAAAGAACAAAACAACTCAATAATGTAGATCAATGGAAGGAAAAAAGAAGGCAAGGGCAATTGAAAAGATCAATGGAGGGGAAAAAGAGAGGAAGAAGAGAAGGAAAGAAAGAACTCAAGGTGGACAGGATGGATGGATGGAGTTTAACCTGATAACAACATTTGGTAAATGCATCATACAAATGAATTCTTACATTTTATAATTTACAGTCCACAGAAATCATTAAACGTGGGCCACTGATCATCATCTTGGGGCCCAAAGTCAACACACAGGATTACACAATGTAAGCCAAAAAAGCCTGATGAAACAGATGAAATGGAACATACATACACACACCGTTTATGTTATCATGTATTATTTCCATTTTACTGTTTAATACAATTAGGTGTTTTCTCGCTGCAGAACAAATGCACAAATAGGTTATTATGTAAGACTAAAATACAATCCCTCCTAGACCGTCTCCTTGTCTCTATATAAAATGTCACAGATATCACAAAAAAAAAACATTGTTTAATTTAATCCTTGAGGTATTTAGCCATGAAGACTATTTTGTTTTCACATGCCTGGATTTTGAGATTTCAGACTATAATTTTTTGCCTTCACTCTAATGCAATTGATGTTTGTGGCACTCACATCATTTAAAAGAAAAACACTTAAAACATTACAGAACCAGTGTCGCACTTCATCCCACACTTGCTGTCAACAGTTTTCATTGGTAGTACTTTACTACTACTAACCCTAACCCTAACAGTGTGTTCTGTGGATCACTGTAAAAGGTATGAACCAACCCCTATGTTGTTTTGTCCTACAGCTTTTTAGATGTTAGTATTTTGCAAATGTGACCTTTTATAGAAAAGGTTGAAAACAGTTTGTTACTGTAGGTGTGTTTCACCTCATATTGAACGTAATTCTTCACCTTATAACTGCGGTTGTTTCATCCTCTTGCGATGTGGTGGTCAGTGTATGAGGACATCAAAGGGATCAGCTCACTGGTGGCAACACTGGGAGGAGGTTAAGACCAGACCCAGTCAACAAAACTAAGCCCAACCTGAAAGGCAGACAGGCCCAGTAATACGGGATCATCCCTGGTGTAATTCCTCCCTCCTGGCACCCAACAAAGAGACCTGGGACAAGAGCTGCACATCTGGGGGGAGGGGAGGGGGTTTAAGGGAAGGTCCGGTGGTCCGACAGTCGCTGACCAGGTCGCCATGCCAACAACACACACACACACACACAACTGCTTGCAACAGTCCGGAGCCCTCTTGCCCTTTTTCATCCCTTCCATATTCTAATCAGCTGCCTTGGGCCTCGCATTGTGTGTGGACGTGTCCAAACATGGCGGGAGATCAGAGGTCAGCCACTGACCTTGGCCCCTAGCGGCCCTTTTGGAGGCCCAAGAAGGGGGAGGAGGGGGGGGGTTTGGATGTGGGTGGTGTTCATGGCTCTGTCCCTCTGTTGCAGGTCCGGTTCCTAATCGGCTCAGAGGACAGTAGGAGGCCGGGCAGCAGTCGGTATTGTCCAGCTGGGTCTGAAAGGCCCGGTGCTGAAAGGCCAGGGGCAGGACAGGGTCAGGCTGGCCGCAGCGCTCGGTTGCCTTTCAAATGCCGTCGATACCCTCCTTCACTCTGTCCAGCTCTGCATGGCGAGCACCCAGCCGCGGACAACTTCTGCCGTGACAGTCACCAGAGGAAGCCACGGCTCGGGATGAGAGCATCGTTAGTAACGAAAAAGGTCAAAATGTATAAGACCAATTTGATTTTGAAAACTACTTCCAATCTGTGTTATTCTTATGTGATTTAAAGTCCATTCCCTTTCCCTGAAAGTGCCTCCTTCTTCCCTTCCCTTCCTCCTACTTTTATTTGAAGAGCTGATTTAATGCTGGCCCAATAGTGCACAGAATGTATGTTACCCTAGGACTTTTTATTTGGAATTTAAGTGGCATTTTATGACTTTGTCAGAAAAGAGCTGTACAACTCCTGTGTTTTCTTCTCTCATTCACTTTATCTATACTTCCTCTCTTTGTGTCCTGTGACTTCCTGTATTTCCTTGCAAGAGACAAGCGATCAACTAGAGGAGCAGTAGGAAGGACAAATGTATTACTGAGTGATTGTTTCAAGTGTGTACTTGTGACACTTTTGGTGTAATGTATCTGGTAACAGAAGAAAATACATCAAACTTCTGGCTTGCAGAAATACCTAATTTTCATTTATACAGATAGCTACTACTGGTGTTTTCAAAAGCAGAAACACATTTCAAAGCTTATGGGACAGATTGGGTATTCATTTGCCAATATGCAACATAATTAGTTTTTTATAGTTTAGAGGAACCAAAAATCCCCTTAAAATGTGCACAATTTGAGCAAAAATGTCTTTTGAGTAACAATTTTTAATTTCAACCTTTAAAGAGGTACATGTCCCAAAAATCTGTGGAGATAAAACAGATTTCAGATGACTTGCAGGGGATCAATGTGCTCTCCAGGTTAGCCATCTTTCATCCCACCACACACACACACACACACACACACACACACACACTTCATACAGCCTCGACTTGTTGACTCTGGACTCAATTAGCGGCTGATAAAAAGACGTTGCCAGACTCCTGATTCACTTCAACTTTCACAGCTGCTGATGTCTTCAGGCCTCCCTCAGAGACTGACCCACACACGTTAATTCTATTACAACGGTCTGCCAGGCTAATTTCATCAAGAACCTCACGCTAACTTACACGCACTAATCACATTTTCAGCCAAAGTAACACTGATCAATGAGGTGGACAGGGAGATGAAGTGGTGTGGGAGCACGCAGGGCCACTGAAGTAACACAAGCCTCTCTTTAAAACACATTCCTCTGGATCAGAGAGGGACTAAGGAGTCATTTTACTGGGGAGTGCTAAACTCCCTGTTGACAAGCTTGGTGTGGTTTTGTGATGAGTGTTTTGGGCTCCATATGATACAAAGGAGAGCTGATAGAGATGTTTGTTCCCAGGAGGTATGGAAATGTTGGATTGAATTATTATTGATGAGACTGACGGATGTTGTGTTTTTAGAAACTGAAACAAAAGCACATAATACAGAGCCCTCACAAAGTGTGCTCAAGTCAATGTAGACATTGATTTCAGATCATATCAGTAGGTCAATATATTTAAATAAATGACAACTTAGCAGCAGTTTTTGATTGGCTAACCTGGGGGTATGTTTAAAACTTGTATTACTGTTTGACAGCTTGCATTTGCTGCCACATTTGATCTTTTCAGCAAGGTTGACATGTTCCTAGATATGGCAATTAACTTGCCGCCTAGAGTGTTATTATTACCACTAGAAAAGATGGAAAATAACTATAAATGAGTTGTATGAAACTGGAATTCCCCTTTAATAAGTAGCCTCCCTGTCACCCTCCCTCTCTATTACTGTACTAACTCATCACAGATTGTCAGTCTTGACAGTCGACTCTGCAGCAAGTCTGAGGGAAGTCCAAGTGCACCTAAGTGGGTATGTTTTAATGAAGTGGACTACAAGTCCTCTTCAACACACACTACACACTTACAGGACGTGCGACATCCCAGACTCCTCAGCTCTTGTCTCTTCACAGGCTAATGGGACCTGCCAATGGAGTCGTCCCTTTTTTTTCTCACGGCCAAGAGAAAGGCTCGCAATTAAATCCAGTTGGAGCCTACAGCGATGCTGGGACCTGGGCCCCATGAGGCTGCGGCGGTCCGGACGTTTAATCATCATGTGACCTAGTTGCTGGTTCTGATAAATGGGCTTGGGGAGGGAAAGCGTTGGCTGGTCATTAATCTACAGTCAGATGGGGACAAGCACACACGGTCACCGCCAAGTTAATTGGCCACTTATTTTAGCACGAGCGGGAGGCTGAGGCAAAATGGAGATGGATGTTCCTCCGTTGATCCATAATTCGGCCCTCTGGGTTACTAATACAAGCAAAACAAACTGAATAGGAGGAGGATGTAAAGAAGATGAGAGAAGTATCGTCTGGAAGAGGGGGGATGTTTCTGAGGTGATCTGAGGGCTTTCCACACTTCAACGGGTCATGAAAATACAGTCCAGAGCGGCTTAGAAGGGGGCTGTTTGACTTGAACTCCAGAGGAAAATTTGCTTTCTGCTTAAATTTGACTTTGTCTTGACCTCTCTTTGGCTCTTTTTTATTATTTTTTAAACTGTCATTTATAGACTCAAAGTAAGAGTCTTATGTAAGATGAACAAGAAGCACGATAGACTTCCAAAGCCTCGCTATGTCATCAAGAAAATATGCTGAATTACAAGAATGTGCTCAGGCTTGTTATCTATCTTATCTCTTTCACTCCTGTGTGTCCTCTCTGCCGGGCTGTCCAATCAGGTTGTAGCGAGGGTCAGCAGTCGTCCAGGTGGCTGCCCGCCTGATGGATGATGGGAACAGGAGGGGCTGACCTAGTCGTGATAAGGACCCTATCTTGACAGGGGCTTCCTCTCCAGGCCTGAGCTCAGTCATACTGTGTCGACATAGTGAGATGGATGTGTGGTTAGGTGGATGGATTGATGGATGGATGGATGAGGGGGAGACAGACATGGGGGAGTCTTATGGAACAAGGCACAACCTGTCCTTGCACGTTATCAGTTCACCTCCTGACCTCTGCGCTTTTTTTGCCTTTTCTCTCTATTCAGCCTGAAAACCAGAGGTGCGTGAGGAGGGCACGCCGGCTCATTTGTTGTGTGGTTGTGTATTTTGCTGTGTACTCTAGGGATGTTAATGTGGGTCTGTCAGAAGGTCGATCCACCACATTGGTCCAGACTGGAACATCTCAACAACTATAAGATAGATTGCCATAAACTTTTGTGCAGACATTCATGCTTCCCAAAGGATTAATCCTAATGACTCTGGGGACTCCCTGCCTTTCTGTTTCATGCTATTATCAGAACAAGAATGTCATTTGTCCTGATGTTTTTTTTTTTTTTTACCAAATACCTGCAAAACTAATGACATTCCCATCAGCCTCAGTTATACTTTGTGTTTAGTGCTAATAATGTTAGCATGCTAAAAGCTAAACTGAGATGATGAAAATGGTAAACATTAACTCCTTAACTAAACTAAACTAAAACTAAATTAATTAATCTAAATCAGTGAATGCAACCCTCAGCAGTCTCTCAAAGGATTTTCTACCGATATTTTACGTCATCCCACAGGCCGAAAAACACAATATATGAGATAAAAACGCCACTGACCAAAGTGCAATGATAAGAAAGTTAACCCTTGTGCTACCTTGCCGGGTCATATTGACCCAGTGGCCCATTGTCTTGACCCAGTGTCTTGCCCATGGTGGGAGCTGTGATTTCAGACAACAAACAGGTAGAGGAGCCAACCAGTCTCATCCATCACCCTGAAAGACCACATCAGATCAGAGACCTGACCATACATGCTGCCTCAGTGGAGGTTTTTTCTACATCGTGGTGTGTGTGCGCGCAAGTATTTGTGTGATACTGTTGCATGTGTTATATTAAGTGGAATCACCATCTGGATTTTCTTAGCGTTAGTTCTGCATGGGTTGTGCTGCTCCTTGCCATCACGCCTTTGTGAATATGAGGAATGGGACTGAACACCAGGAGTCTGATCAATATGATAAATTGGGGCGTCACTGCACCGTGTAACCTAATTCCAGCTAATTGGGACTTTTCACACATATCTCCAGAGCAGAATGCCTTCCCTAATGAGCACGGCTGCTTTCACTTTCTGATCTGTGGCCAGCAGCAGGAGCCTGGCCTGGCTGACCTACTCAGTCCCTGGTGGTCAGTGCTGAGCCAGACACAGTTCCTGGTTCAGCCCCAGTGAATAGCTGCACATCCCCTGTTCTCTGCAGGAGACCTCGGTCTTCTGAGCTCTAGGCCTGACCCCATGGGAGGGGAGCAGGTCAGGGTCACGTTCCAGAGTCAACAACTCTGGACCGGCCTCCACACCAGCGCGGTGCCCCCTGACCACAAGCTTCTACTGCCCTGACCCCGCTCAGGTCTGGCTGGGCCCCCTGTGGTGAGTCAGGGGGTCAGTCTCCTGGAGGGTCATTGTATCGGCCTCTGACCAATGATAAAAAGGGCTTGTAGTCAAGCCATGGGGGCCTTAGGAGCTGTGAAAGCGAAGGGATAGCAGCTCCCCTACTGCTGCACTCTAATTTGGCAGGATGCTGGTGCGTCAGCGACAGACGCCGGACCAACAATGGCTCGGCACTGGTAAACAATACTGTTTGGTCTCTTTCTTGGGGCCAATCTAGTGCTCACAAAGCCCATCTGGCATCAATAAGATGTCCTGAGATGCAATTCAGCACATCAGTCTTCATTTTGCTGAGCTTTTCAGCCAAGGTCCTCACTGGATGCTCAATACCCAGTGTTGGCTAACACTTATAAAGTGACAGATGCTATAGATCTAAAGTTTTGGAGGTGAAGTGAACATATGTGAAATCTATCTGTTATTAGATTTAAAATGTCATGCTGCCTTGCATGGAGGTGTGAAAAGACTTGATCAAACCTCATTAGCAACCTTTTAAATCCTGTCAAAGTTTGATTAAGAAGTGACATTAATTGGCTTTAAGAAACAATAAAAAAGAGAACAAAGAGTTAAACATTATAAGGATGTAAACAAATATGATATATATATATATATATATTTATATATATATAATATATATGCACTATATAGATATAAACAATATTCACAGTAATGAAGAAATGAATAAAATATCTGTGTCTGGCTGAGTGCTTGTCTTAGAGCAACATCATGCCAGAATTACTTTCATTGATTGATGATTTGGCCTTTCTTACTCATCATAAGGAGAAGATCACTTACAAACAGTGCTGCCATTTCAGCAGAGAGGCGGACAAGTTTACTTTTCAACAGTAAAATGTTTCACTCACTACATATGTTGGCCACAATCCTTATTTTAATAATAATGGCTATATCTGCTGATATATTGTTATTGCATGTATTAAAGCCTTAAATATCATTATTGGTATTGGCCTAAAAAAACAAATTGGTCGGGCTATAATAGGAATGCACAAAATGATCTCTCTTCATGGCTTTCTATGTTCTCTTCTACAATCCAGTCCCTTCATGTTTAGTGGTGATCATAAGAAACCGCTAATGGCACAAATTGCTAGGCCCAACAATGAAGCACAGATCAACGACTTTATTTCAGTCCACAGTTCAGAATTTCCCCCAATAAGTTGAGAAAGTCTCACATGTAAAAAAAAAACCCTCTTTATTCAAGCTTGATTCAGGCCCATATGACTCATGTCTTTATACAGAGGAGTGTGGGAGGACGTTTGGAACAAGATGGCCAGCGAGTATTTTGTTCCCAGTACTCGGGCTGGTCTGACTGGGCCGGGGGTGAATAGTCAGGAGGCTAATGAATAAGAGCGAGAGACAGAGAGAGAGCGTGAGAGTGGAGGAAGTGAGCACAGCAAGTGGCAGATAGAAGCCAGGACTCTCTCTCTCTCTCTCCCTCTCTATGTCTCTCTCTCTCTCTATTTCTCTCCCTGTGTCTCCAACCCAAACTGGGACGGGAAATAGGATTGTTTGTGACCAGCACGTGTGATCCACAGCCCAGCATGCTCTGCTCTCCTGAGGGAGGTCAGGCAGGAAGTGGCCAGGCGTGGGCTGTGACCTCTGGGTAATGAGCGAGGATCCTCAGGGGGGAATTGCTGCCTGCCGCCACGTTCCCTGCACACACACACGCACGCACGCACGCACACACACACACACACACACACACACTGGAACACACAAACATTCCATGTGCGCCATGTGGACACAGCAGACTCACAGTAGAAACTCTGCTGAACAACTGCAGTATCAGATTCAGTCTGAATCACCAATCCCAGTTAGTCTACTATATTACCCGGGATGATATTGCACGGGCAAAATGAAAGGTTATTAAGCCACACTGTACCGGACCGTGAACACAGCGTAAAGGCACAATGGACAACAACATGAACAGGTCACAGCTCTGACTGGCTGCTGTGTGAGGATGCAGTTGCATCCATGCAGAGTTGCAGAGCAGCATCATTTTAAACATTTAACAAAAAAACATATTTAGCATGTTTGTGTTGAATAATATTATATAATATTTAAGCTAGCTCACAAATATAAATACTGACCCCAGGGATTATTATTATTATTCCGAGTGTGTTTGGTGATTATTGTTTTAATTTGTGTTTTTTTATTACTGTAATTGTTTAGTCATTTACTCCCACTAAGGGTTACACAAAGAAATTTGGTGGGATCAATTCATTAAATAGTCTTTTTTTGGGTCTTGTTTTATGTAGACTTTTAAACAGCCATCATAACAAAATGTTTTTTGGATATTGTAGACAGTAACTGCATACAAAGCAGGAGTTACATTTATTCACAATAACTCTTCAGCAGTCTTTATAGCGTGTTCTACTTTGTGAAAATTGGCCATGGATGTCAAAAGTCAGAGGTTATGAGCTGCAGAGCTGCAAACTGAAAGAAGAAAACACAAGAACAACACTCTGCCATGTGTGTGTGTGTGTGTGTGTGTGTGTGTTCCTTTCTGTTTGTGCAGTTGAAAATTGGCAAATTGCTCTCTTCACATGTCTCTTGCCCTTTCTCTGGCACAGTGCTAGTTAGGCTCTGCCATTGTCGCACTGTGTGTTTGTCTGTGGATTTGCATGTCAGCGTGCCCGTGTGTTAATGTGTCTGCTTCATATGTCATTGTGTATATGTAAAGCGTGTGCATGCCAGTGAGTGTCCAGCCTGGGTGTCACATACTGGGACAATAAGGACTAATTCAGGGGGTCCGTCCTGAAGGGATGGGGGGGGGACGGCTGTGTGGTGGTAGGGTGGGTGTACAAGCGAGGCAGCCAGGCAGGTTCCCAGGACACCCTCTGCAGACCACTTGAGACGAAGAGAAAGAGAGCAGAGGGAATGAGGCAGGGATGAGGAGAGAGGGAAGAAGGGAGAGACATTTCCAAAACAAAACACAAAAACCTGAGGCCACAAGTCAGGCAGGGAGGCATTCAGATCCCACGCAGGTAGCTGGGCCAGAGAGAAGCCAAATTGTCCTTTGTGACACAAGAGCCATTCAGCGGGAACAGGATGCTGTCTGTCGGATGTCCCAGACCCCTCGGCGCTGTATTGTAGTGTGTGTGTTTCTGTGCGTGTACGTGCATGTCTGGCCCAGTGTTGACTTTCGGCAAAGACTGACGAGGGAGGACTTGGCTCTCTTCTCTGTCAAACGTCTGACAGTGAATGAACGCTTCACAGACAAACTCAATTAGCCGGTATAAAGATTTGAAGGAGGTGTCTCACGCGACAAAAGGACCCCTATTTTGACATATGGCCGTGGTGAATGTATGGCAAACATATATCTTTGTTGGTTATGAGACAGTGGCAGACAGGTTGAAGGCAGTCTGAGAATGAGAGACAGACAGATTGATGGAGAGAAAACTATGCAGAGGCAGAGTGGGAAAGGATAATAACAGTGACAGCTAAAGACGCAGATGGATAATATTCACGACAGTTCCAACTCAGGGTCATAAACTGACGGACAAGGGTCTCTGTGTATGATATCATCCAACATTAAAGGGCCAGTTCACCCAATTTACAATTGAACTTACTCTTATGGGTACCTACCTCTGACAAGGCTTTGAGTTTAGATTTTTTAAAAGACAACGGAGGTGATAAGAATTTAATATGTGGTGCTCGAATCAGTAAAAGAAGAAACGAAACGTCTATTTAGATGCCAGCAGGTTTGACACAGCGTCTTTATTGGACGACAAACGGGTTACAAAAAGGGTTGTGAAAAGTTTTTCCTTCTTTATACCTTTTGTAGAAAAACGACATATTTTGTTTTTGTAGTGAAAAAATAGTTCCTAATGATGGAGGGATGGAAAACACATGTCATCAATAGTGGAAAGTACAGTTGTTATAAATCTAACAGCTGTTAGTCACTTTGCAGGATAAGACTTTTACATACAAAAGACATGATCATCTTGTAGAGTGTGATGTATTGTTATAGATTTATATACTCAGCAATATATGACATAGTTCTAATTAGCTCCATCTCAACCAGCAAGAACATTAAAATGCTGCTTACACATTTATGCATCAGTAATGATGTGCACCAACAATATAATGCATGTAAATAACACGTGGAAATGGACAGCAAAATGAGTACTTGTACAGTCTGATGCTAAAACCTTTGTGGTTTTACTTTAGTTAAATTTGAAATGCAAGACTTTAAAGTTGGTTAATTGCTTCACTGCCGGTTTCTCAAAATGAGAGCACTGAAGTTGTTTTGTTCAAATTCAAATATCAACTCAGTATATGAGTTGATTCTGAATGTAATGCCAACTAAAACATTTTATAAGTGTATATAAAGTACTCTGCATTTAAACGCTAAACCTCAATATAGAGAGCAAGGTAATATTTATATAGAGTAAATCCTTCCCCCTAATCCCAAAGTTATGAGTGCAATCATGTGAGTATGTAACTATATATACACATATAGTACATGTACACAAGTATTTGTCTCTATCTTTATATTTTCCCATGAAGGCTGAATGCTTGAACATGCGTCCACATGTTCCCATGCACAGTTCATAGATAATATACAGTATGTGTGTGTGTGTGTGTGTTACAGCCGGTGATTTTCCGAGGTCATGTTTAACCCTACACGCTGCAGTCAGCTCTGTTTCTCATCTCTTTTCTGCGACTCCCTTGAAAGTCCTGACGAATAGCGCTGGCAGTCTGCAGTGGCAAAGCCTGAGTTATACATAAGACCTTCCTCTCATCCCCAGGCCATCCCTTCATATTTCACCCCGCACCACCCTCATATTACATGAACAGAGTTTCCTGGTTCATATTTTAAAGTTCAGGTGCTGAAAGCAGCTACATGGTGGGAGACGAGCCAGCATGTCCCGCACAAAAGAATGAATTTATGTCAGCTAAAATCAGTACAAGGGGAGGCTGATGAAGGGGGAGGCGGTTATATGTCTTCGTGTGTGTGTGTGTGTTCATCCCCATGACAACACGGATGAAAACATGCACTTCCTTGCACAGTGAGCCCATATAAGGGGGTTCACTGGGCCGAGGCCTGCTCAACAATACCTTTAATGTCATAGCTCAGTGACTGTTCTTTGTGAGCAGGGCGGCGCGCTGCGACCCACACAAAAACTCAAAGGCAAAATGGATTAGAATATGAGAGAAAAGATGACTGAATCAAACCCAGTGGATTGGAGGAGATTAGCTGAAGGGATTATGGGAGAAATGACACTCTAATTACTTTTTGTTGGGGTAGGGGATGAGTGAGTTTTTTTTTTTTTTTTTTTTGAGGTGTGCACTCATTGGACGTTTAGTATCTAACTTCTGATACTATTTCTTCTCTTTATTTGAATTTCAATGTACTGTAGTACAGACTATACAGAAACACTTTTCAAATGATTGTTCATCATAGAATTTCAAATTGGAAACCTGCTGAACAAAATATTACAGAATGAGCAAGATATAAGAAAACAATTGAGCTGAAACGATTAGTCTATTAAAAGATTAATCGTGTGGCACAAACTATTTTGATAATCAATTTATTGTTTAAGTTATTTTTTCTAGCAAATATGCCAAACACCCCATAGACCCAGCTTGTGTTTTGTGTAGATTTGCAGATTTTCTTAGTTTTATTTTATTGTAAAATGGAAATCTTTTGATCTTGGATCGTTGGTTGGTCAAAACTTTTGGACATTGGCAAAGATAATTGGATTATTACTCAATAAGGATCATAAATAGTTGTATAGCCTTATAACAAATATCTGCAGGTTAAAAATATTTAGGATAATTTGTTTCATTCTCATTCATCAGGACTTTGCAAGTGTATTTTGAGTTATAACACCTACTCTTACAAAATGTTAACTAGCCGAAAAGCAAATCTCATTTAGAAAACGTAAATAAATCATAATTAAATCACCATGGGATCCTTATACCCAATGTTTTGATAAGAAAACTTTGCTTCCACATCTTTGTTTAACCATTTAAACTAAGACAAACATCAGAAAGCTTTGAATGTGCAGACTGAATTCCTGATCTGTATCTTGTGGAGCACTCCAGCTCTTACTGTTGTATTTGCGAGGAATCCAGACTTTAGTCAAACACTTTGAGAGAAACAACAGCAAGCCACTCAGGCCTACAATCTGACATTGTGATTTCCACTCCTGTTGACCGAATGCTTCTCTCTTGCTGTTAATTATTTGACCAAACTGGAGTCGAGGAGCTTAGAGAATGTCTTGTCTGGAGTCAGCTCTGCTCTCCAGGTCTCCAATTAGCCTAAAAAGACCCCAGGAAGGATAGCAGAGACAAAGGAGGAGAAAAGGGTTAGGGAGGCCAAAAGAAAAATAAAACACAACAATCAACAAGACCTCCTGGCGTCCTTGTGGAGGGAGGGCACACACACACACACACACACACACACACACACACAAACGCACCTCCTCCTTTACCCTTACAAACACTGTGGTGTTTTCGGAGCTCAGGCGGTCACTGTGGAAACCTGGAGCTTCTGTCGTCCATTTCATTCGTTCACTTCCCTTCCACCCTCCTTGCAATTTCTCTCATTGCACACACACACACACACACAGTGACCCCCCCACACACACCCTGTTTTCCACCTCCTCCCGCCCCTACATTCACGCTCTCCCTTTTGCCTGGGCTAAAACAAAGCACTGGGCTGAAAAGGCTCTGAGGTAGGTAAATGTATTCAGTGACATCGGCCGGATGATTCCCTTCTGCGCCAGCCCTGTAACATTTGTTTCAGGCCTTGTCTGAGGGCAGGGACAGCGTGTTGGGCCTTTTGTCCCACGTGCCCTCTGCACAGCCCTGCAGTTAATGGTGGCCTTGTCCCAGGCTGCTGGACCAGAAACCTGCAGCCCCATGGGATGGGCAGACATGGTGACATGGGAAGTGGGAGAATCATGGGAAGCTGAGGAGAGCGGTAAGCCCACCTCAGAAGGTTCCACAAGTTCATCTCTTGTCTCCAAAATGCTCTAAAAAGCAGAGCAGAAGGCTTTGCTGGTTGGCGCAAAAGGATAAAACACCCATGTTACATTTCCGTTCATCTAGCATCCACTTCATCTCCATAAAGACAGAGTGTCGCATCCTTTCATTTCCCCTCCACTCCACTTCCTTGGTTTCCTCTCTTCTACTTTCCTTTCCTCTCCTGTCCTTTCTTTTCTCTTCCTCTCCTCTCTTGGCTGACACAATACCCCCCCCCCCCCCCCTCAGCCTCCCCTCTTCTTTCACCCGCTGTGAGTGACAGGCTGTCAAGGGGCCAGGTGCTCGTGTAGAGGGCGAACTTGATCACTGGGGGGTTGGAGGCAGACGTCCTGCTGCTATCTGTCTGAAGAGGGCCCCCAGCATTTATCAGTGAGGGTCCCCACTCTTTCACTAGCGGCCGCTTGAGAGAACATCTTCACTCCTGTTTTTTTGCGTCTCTCTCGCTGGGAGAGGAGTGGGCATTGGGGCTGAGAACTATACCACACTTGACTCTGGTAATCTGCTGAACAGCAGAAGAGCCGGAGCCTCTGTTGATCTAAGAGGAGAGCACAATTGCGGTGCTTTTTATTGAACGGTTGTAGTTTTTAACACAGTATAATTTGCCTGAAACATTTCATTACTGTCAGGGGAGAGAAAAGGCTCAATTAGTGTTGAGTCAGATAAATAACAACTGGTTGATAAAGCTTTGCGAGGCACGTCTTTAAGTCTGTAAAGTCTGTAGCACCTGTTGCTGCCGACATCTCTCAGTCTAAAAGTAGAAAGATCTTTTACTTAGAAAAACACAGTATAAAGATACTCCATTACAAGTAAAAGTCTAATTCAAACCTGAGTGAAGCACACAAGTAAAGTAAAAGTATTTTCAGCAAAATGTACTTAAATTATCAAAAGTAAAAATGATCATTATGCAAAATGGCACAAATAAGAGTTAATTTAAATTTTCATAAATTGTATTGTATTATTATTACTGATGGATTTAAGTGTAAGCTGGATTTTATGATAGAGGCAAAGTTTAACAAGGGTATATAATGTTTTCATGTTTTATAAGCTGATCATATATTTTGTACAATGTACAATTTTAATCAGCAAAGTAACTAGTAACTAGTAACAGCTGTCCGGTCAATGTAGTGTAGAATAAAAAGTATATATATAATATAATA
Organism: Nannoperca australis; assembly: GCA_036023655.1. Classification (NCBI taxonomy): domain Eukaryota; kingdom Metazoa; phylum Chordata; class Actinopteri; order Centrarchiformes; family Percichthyidae; genus Nannoperca; species Nannoperca australis. Next base: position 7,802 of record JAVQJD010047778.1, on the reverse strand, counting down.
AAAATAAAATGTAGTACAATGTCACAAAAAAAGTACACCCAGATTGTGATTGAGTATAGTAGCTGAGTAAATGTACGTAGTTACACTTCACCACTGCCCGTAGAAGAAGATGTAATTAGTTAAATGCTGTGAATGAAAAGTTATAGCTGTAGGATTAGACATCAACATCAACAAGTGTGCTGAGTGTTTCATACATTGTTGTATGCATTAAGTTGACAGCAGAATTACTTTATAATCTCGTTTATAATAATCTTGTTCTTTTAGTTTCTGTGGCTGTTGCTGAAAATATTACCCATTATACCTCCATATAAGTTTTTGTACTTTTATTGGTTCAAAATTTTGTGACTTACGACTTGCCTGTATGGGAAAACTCTTGAATAACTATTTTTTGATAGAATAAATGACTAATGAATAAATTGCACATTTCATGAGCTTTGATGAAACTGATTATTTGTTTGAAAATGCCTCCCGTCATTCTTGCTGAATTTTCATTTCCATAAATTCACTCCTGCATTGAAATGTCCGTCTACTATTATGCCAGGACTCCCAGTATTCCCACCAGAGTATTTGTGTCTTTGTGTGCATGTGTGTGTAAGTATGTGTGTGTGTGTGTGTGTGTGTGAGTGTGTGTATTCATAAGACCCAAAACTCAAATCCACCCCGCTTTTTCTCAGCGTTTGGCAACAAAATCAGCTCTTGTATTGGGGGCCACCACTACAAACTATGTATGAGAGGATTAGGGGCTCCTTGACAGCTCCTTCAAACATACACTCAGCATGGCCGCCTCGATTATGACCATTAGATACCCTGAAAATGAGACTGAGATGAAAGGAGGGAATACTTAGGGCTTTTCCCAGGGATGAATTTGACCACACGTCCAGCAAAAATGAATCTATAATCCAAAACCCTACAAAGGCCAGAGTGGAAGCTGTCCTGGAGTGTTGTGCTAGCTTGCTGAGTGAGGCTTTATGTTTCTATTGCCTTTATTGAGCCTGGGAGTGCCATAATAATGATTAGAGACTTTAAAGGCTAGATTAAAGTGAGGACAAGGGCAGCTTAGTCTGTGAAGTAATTTTAGGGCAGTTGAGCAGGTTTCTTAATGGGAAAATTCCTCTGAATAACAGTGAAAAGGACACAGCACTCCATCCAACTGAGGACGGGGTTGTCCTCAGCTCAAGCTGTCACTTTGAACGAGAAAATGAAGATATAGGCATGAAATGTACTCACACATGCCCCACTAGATAATATCCTCACATACACATACTCCGTTGTCAGGGAGCTGCTCATCTGTGGAGCTGCAGGCGGTGCAAGGTGATCCCGTATTATCCGGGCCGCCTTTACTCGGCAGGTGAAAGTGCTGTGGGGCAGAGGGGCTTAATGTAGCCGATGTCTTTTCACCAGCCGAGCAGGTGCAGGGCGCAGGGAGCAGCTGAGAGGCTGAGAGGCTGAGAGGCCCGCTTCATCACAAATGGCCGACGCTGCAGAGGCAGCACACCCAGGCCAAGGTGTGTCAGCACTGCAGGCTCACAGCTCCCTGAGCGGTACGGCAACTGAGTCGCAAGGTCTTATGAGAAGAAAACTGATGTCACTGAAAGTTTTGTTGCAGCCCTCGGGTTCTGTCTTTGTACAATATGTCAAGTTTAAATTTACCCCAGTAATAAAAGTACGGCATGTTTCTCTGTCTTTCTGTTCACTCAATGAACTACTTTTTTAGTTTTCAATTTAATGTCACCTGATTATTCCGTTATACTTGAGTCAATGTTGACACTGACTTCCGAGGTACAGTGCCAGGCTAATGACATCAGCTCGAGTTGTTTAGGATTGAATCAGTATTATTATTGAACCTGAATCTGAATTTTTCAGATGTCAATGCACCTCTTTGTATAGCCAGATTCTTAGTTTTATAATTAATTTAAGTTTTTTTAATGTTATCTAGTTGCAAAGTGGATATCAAACTGAAAATGAAAACTACTGATATAAGATTGAGCGGTTCAGACAAAAATCTTTATGTTTGACCACGGTTTAGACTGGATTGCCTCTCATCACCCATTTACACATACAAACATACGGGATAGATCATTTATAAATGTGAAAATGGGGTTTTCATTTCTTGCTCAAGGACATTTGGACAAGTGAAGCCGGAGACTGAACCACCAACCCTGCGATTATTGGATGACCCACTCTGCAAGCCACAGCCACATAGAAACTTGAGCTATAAGGCAAAAGGACAAAAACAAGGTTTCTCAGAATCACATCATCCATCTGCTGCTCTTTGACACTAAGAGTTGAGGTGATTTGGGAACTCAAAAAGGAGGCATCCTTGCTACCTCCCCCTTAGAGATGTTACAGGCAGACTGACTTGGAGGACAGGTCCAGGGTACACTAGAAGGAATACAGCCAACAATCTTTATTTAGTTTATTGTTGCTTGTGCAACAGCAGTAACTACATTATATATAACCTTGCCAATAGTTGCATTAAAAACAGCACATGCATAAAAAGGTTGCTAAATAACAGCAATACGATTATTTCTAATAAGTTACATTTCACTGTAGTGTGAGAAGTCTACATATATTCAGCATCAGACATAGAGGTTGAAGTTGAGACAGCGTGGAGACACTTATGAATGTCTTTTTCTTCACCTGAAAGTTACATAAGTATCAGCACTGAACAATAAAAAATAAAAAAAACTCTTATTCAAACTGATATTCTGCTGGAACAAAAAGCAGATTTCACTATGGAAAAAAAAAAACAAATCCTGATGTAAACCACAAAACTATAACCATGTACACTCAACACAAATCAAATGCACATTTTACTTGTACGTTTTACTGCCAAGTCTATCCCACCCCACCCGCAGCCCAGGATTCCCCTCAAATATCCCTAATTCCCAACTGGAGCTGATAACAAAGCCGTACGGGATGCCAACAAAGCCCCAAGAGATCCTGAAATATCCCACTACCAGCTCCCTCTCCCCTTCAGGCAAAATAACTCCCTTTCCTGCCAGAGTTTCTTGTCTGTTCATCTCAGGCCAGACAATATGTGTTGCAGAGAATGTGAAACTCTGTGCAGATGGGCCCTGGGGGACATATGCTCATCACATAGGTCTTGGATAAAAGGGAAGGTAATTCATGCGTGGAAAGGAGAGAAGGGAAGAGCCGTCCAGGGAGTCAGGTGTTAGGGAAAATAAGACCTGGGTTCAGTTCCCTCTGCACGTGGCTCCCACACCTCCAGGCTCAGGTGTGTTTTTACCTCCACTGGGAATATTTACGACTAAGTGCATCAACACTGCTTTCACTAGGATCTGGGGTCAATTTGCTGCTGATTCAGCCAATTCTATAAGTGGACTTTGGTTAAGGTAAAAACAACAATACATTAACCAGTTAATCAGTTGTGCACCCTCTGCATTTGGGACGCTCTCTCAACTTGAACACTTTTGAGAGAGTGTAATAAAACAACAAAGTCTGTTGACACAAGTTTTTTTTTTATCATTCATCTTTTACATAATTAAATAAATACTCGTTTTAATTTTTTAAAGTTGTTTTTTTACAACATGAACCAGATTCAACACGTGGTAGTAGCATAAACACTGAATTAAAACATCCCTACATGATATCGGTGATGAGCTTTGAAATTTGAACAGCTTCAGTTTAAAAGTCTTAAGATGTGCAGTGTGACTTTGTGTCCTCTTATTAATTAATGCAAATGCATCTATTTTCAATTTCTTCTAATTCAAATTAGGATTCTGTCATAAAGAGTAGGATTTTAATTAATTACAGTGGTGATATAAAAGTGACCCTGCCACTAGATCGACCAGTCGCTGCTGTTCGTACCTCCACCACTAGAGGGAAGTGTTGGCTCTGAATGGTCACGGAAGAGAGGGGAAGCAGGAGTGCACGGACCAATGGAAGTTTCCTCCCAAACAGGCCAGCGTGGAGCCGTCAGCAGGTAACAGTGTATGTGAATGTAAAGAGTAAAACACCAAAACAAACAGACATTAGGCTCGTTCGAGATGAACTGCGCCTGCGACGAGATCAGACGTGAGCGCGGGGGGGGGGGCAAAGAGCAGCGGTCAGGTCAGACAGTTTCCAGCAGCCTTCAACGAATAAACAGGAAGTCACAGAAATATTTACATCTCGTTAGATCCACCTGTAGGCTAGTTCGGACAGTTATTGCTGAAATAATCTTTATTATATATCCGCCTCTGCACAACATACAGCAACAATCTAGCGTTAAATATTACAATTACAGAGAGACTGTTTGTGGCCAAAGTTAACAGCCAATCAGCTCCTTGATCCGGCGACAGATGGCAGACATGATGATTTCCCATCACGCCCTGGGTCTTGCAGTCGGTGGAGGGCAACTTCGGTGCCGCCTCGATCTCGTGAGGTTATCGGTGCCCACGTGTGCACGTCGTCAGAGCGGGTCGGGATCGAGTCGGGCTAACCGGCATGCATTGTGCGCCAGATCGCCGGTGATCGATTCTGCGCATGCCCGGCTCGTCTCGAACTAACCTATTCAGAAACGATTTATACGAACATTAGCTCGACAGCATTTAACTCAAATTGCTGCCACCTGGTGAGCCAGGAAGTGGAAGAATGAATCATCCTTGTTGACGTTACGGCTCAAAAATAAAAGCAATTTGGAGACTTGTTAGCTGCTATCTTGTAGCTCATATTCGGTTTTATCACGTTTTCATTTATTAATTTAAATTTAAATTTGTGTGAGGGGCAGTTGACAACTTTTCTAGCAAACAGTCAAACTGTTAAAACGATTATTTGTTAAAAAAAACAAACGCTTTTAGCTATTTGCTAATGCTGACACACCAAAGTAATTTCCATTTTACTAACACGTTTGTAGCCTCCAACCATCATTAGCTACTGCTGTTTTAAGTGTGTATGTAGTTTTGAGTGCACCGTGAAGGCTACGCACCTTTTTCAATTCACAGATGTGGATCCTTATCAGAGTGTGCTTCTCCCCTTGAGGGAGTCATCCGCAGCAGACCACACCATTCAGAAGTCAGGAGGAATGTGTTTGCTCCAGGGATTACATTACCACACCAGAGACCCGCCAGACACACACACACACGCTGCATCACCACCCAAGGTAGAGCCTCCACTGCTGATAGGTGCAGCGGGCGGTTCAGCGTAGGTCCGTGGGACTTCATGGGGTGCCCCTCTTTTCTGTGTAGCGCTCGTCCTTCTGGGGGAGCGTGTTGACTCAGATGGGACGAGCAAACAGAACCGGGGTGAAGCCATGTGGGCGCTCCATTCTCATGGAGCCCCGGCCCAGTGGATTAGGGTAATGCTGGCCCATGGGGGGAGGTGTTGCGGCACGGCCTTCCTTGACAGGAGGTGATGGATTAGGGCTTTGTCAGGGCCCGTGTCGGCCTGAGGGACCCAGCGATGAAGGAAGGAGGGAGGCAGAGGGGAGATCAGGGCTCGGGAGGCAGCCCAATCCCAGGATCAGCAACATGTTGACAAGGGATTATCCCGTTTGGTGTGTTGCTTCAGGAGCTGAGGTCTCATAGATGGGAGATAGATAACAAGTGTAGCAGCACTGGACAATGATGTTCGGTGTTCGGAGACCTTAAACCGATGGCACATGAGGCGAGGTGACTGATGATCTGGTGGCATAATGGTTGTTGTTACAGGAGAAATGATACTTGGACGTGACACCACTTGCGACGTGTTATGTGTGCTAAAAAAGACCTGTGCACGGTTGTCGCCAAGGCAGAAGAAAATGCAGGTTTCCATGTCAACCAACGATTGCTCTCTTTTCTCCCCTTTTGAGATGTGAAAATCAGTCAGATCAGCTGCTACAGTGAGCGGTTGAAATGATAACCTTCATCATTTTGGTTTCACTGGCACGGGACTGAGAACTGCTGATTTAACAACAGCCGTAAATCCGCACGCATGAACACAGATTGAGTTACAGCGAGCGCTGGCGATAACACCCCTCCCTGGAAACGGCGGTAGCATGATATCTCAGCCACATTTGCCTCTTTTGTCTAAATGTGAAAACCAGATTCTGTCTTTTTATGGGTTCCCTTTGAAATCCGGCACCCTTGACCCTCCCTCGGCTGTGATTTTACTGCATGCTCTGGTTTATTTCTGGAAACCTCCTACACTCCTTCAGCTTGTTTAAGACGCCTGCCCAAGTGTGCCTTTTATTTACTTTGCCAGTTGGGACAAACGGTAAAGTGAGGCCATTAAGCGTTTGCATGAGGTCTTGTTCGACCCAAAGAGGAACCGCAAGGAACATTTGGAGGGAGGTTTGTCAGTCCACGGTTGTTGGTGGAGATGTGTAGAGGGGTCTTGAGGAGGATAAATTACCAACACTTGGCAATATCAACCACTGGCACTGTCTCCACATCTGGGATTTGTCTGAAGTTATTAAATGTGAGGAATGAGTTTTGCTTGATGATATTACGGCAAACGATACGGAATGAAATTATTTGACACAAGCTCTTAATTATCTAGATTAGAAACATAAAATGATACTCTGAGGAGGTCAGACGTTTGTCATTTAACTCTGCAATTTATCACCGCTAATACATTACTGAGAAGATGGATTTGCACTGTGTTCGTCTGAAAGTTTTACATATTCAGATAATGAGGCAGAGGGCGGGAGATAAAGGGGCGAGTGAGACGTGATTGTGAGATATGGTGACTGACATGTGGCAACGAGGCTCTGATCCGTCTCTTGACGAACTTGTCGCCTCACCACGCTCCGTGTGTCAGGACCTGGCACTCTCCCGGTGTCAGGCGTGGGTGGCCTCCTGACAAGCGCTTGAATGTGTGTGTCACGTCCGTCTGGGCTGAAACAGCTCCTGAACACACGCCCACGTAATGACACTGACACAGTGCCATCAGGCCCGCCACCGAGCCCAGACAGAGTCCCTTGCAATCGCAACCTTTATCTCTTCGCTCCTCCTCTACGGGATTCTCTCAGCCTCCCAGCGCTCCTGTTGCTTGTTCGTCCTCTCTGTGTCTGTCGCCCACTGGTTGAGTACAACCACTGCCATTAACTAGCTATTTGGGCCCAGATGATTATATTTAATGTAATTACGGCGAAGAAAAAACAGGAAGAGGGCCCCGGGAGCAGGGCCAGCTCTTGGACTCGGTTCATCTGAAAATGAACCCCGTGCTGTAAATTGTAAGTACCTCTGCAAATGTCAGTGAGGCGAGTGCCAGCCAGTCCTACACAGGCGTCACTCATAGACCCCACTCTGTAATTGCCTGCTAGCTGGAGCTGCTGTGTAATTTTTGACGTGGCTCTGTGGCGATGGCGGCGCTGACAGAATAAGGCACTGGAGATTTAATGCCCAGTCTTAACTTTCTCCCAAGCTTCTGACTCTCTCTTTCTGCTTCATTGGTGAACCTTTTTTATTTATTTCTGGCTTCAATTATTTTCTGGGATGCTGTGGGGCTAAACTCAGGCTGCCCAGGTTTCTGGAAGAAGGGCACAGTCTGGCATGAATTAAATCCAGCTCCAGTGTAGAGCTGGATCGGGGCCTGGCAGGTACTCAACACACAAGCCGCTGTTTTGGCTCTAAAAGGCACGACTAAGATCCCATTAATTCAGTGGGAAATTTGGAGCGATGTCATTCATATTCACTGAAGAAGGCCGTGGGTCTCCACATAACAGATGTCGGTCCATTTGCTGAAACACTACATATTCATTCCTGTGCATTCCTGCAGGTGTGTTTGTGGGCGGCGATCTCCCTGTGATGCACCCACTCAGCATAAAGAGTGGGAGGAGGAGGGGGAGGAGGAGGGAGGCAGTGTCTTTAGCGACAATA
>JAVQJD010047764.1:0-14731 GCA_036023655.1 Nannoperca australis | reverse complement strand
ACACACAAACAGTTTCAAATGCTAAAGTTGTGGAGTCTGTGTCTAGACACCTATCCGACAGTCGCGTGTGTGTGTGTGTGTGTGTGTGTGTGTGTGTGTGTGTGTGTGTGTGTGTGTGTGTGTGGTCACAGAGGATCCCAGTGGTTTTCTGGAGAGTTTGCTGGCTGTAGATGGGCAGTTTGATCACTAATTTGAAGGAATTTAGCGGGAATGGCCATTTTTGCATTTCATTTTCGCTGAATAAAAACAACATTCAAATGATGATACGATATAAAATCGGGCTGGGTTCTGAACCGATGTTCCCTTACGTCTGGAGAATAGGATTTGTAGGATGGGGCGTGTCTGTAGCACCACTATTCGTTAATTATAATAGCATGCTGGGACACATATTGGATATTGTACTCTGCATTATTGCAATTTCCATAATTTTTTAATTAATCGTTCAACCCCAGTTTGAGTGTTAACGAGATTTCGGTACTCTTTGTACCGACTGTAAAATTAGCCCACTTCATTACCTGGTCTTCCGAGTCCGTGGAGTACAGGGAGTAGGCTGGCTCGGGGCAGGCTGCCGGTCCAGGAGTTGGAGTGGCTCGAGCGTCACTGGTTAAGGCGAGCACAGCATGGGTGTCAGGAACATACGTGTAATATAAAAATAATAAATAAATAGAAAAGGGTAAGAACTTAAAGGGTAAGAACTTAAAGAAACTCAAATCAAACGACCACTGGAGGCACCTAAGGGGTGACTCTTAAGCAGGAAAAAAGAAGTGCATTGTCCAGGCAAGCATTACATTTTGTATGGGTTTATTGAACCATCTCGGCAAACAAACAAACAAACATCTGAAGTAACTCGTTGGTAAAAAAACATGAACCCTTCCAGGTGCCTGCTGGACCTTTTCCTGCCCAGTGCCTTCAAAACAAAAGTCTTAATAAGTACTTAAATTAACTAAAATAATGATAGGCTTTTTTATCAAACTGTATGAAAGTTAGATAAACTTTGATAAACTATTTGTAGACGAAATACATTTCTAATTTATGAGGCAATATTAAATCTGCTTCCCTCATACTCCAATCGAAAATAAATACGTTTTAGATATTAGATATCTTGGGGAACCGGTCACCTTTTTAAAAGCAATTTGAAGGCATTAAAATGAGGATTCTTCAGGTTGGAAATGTTTTGATTATTACTTTGTAACTTGGAATGTTTGTAGTTTTATTTGACTTGTAACTTGGGTTTGCTGCCGTCTAGGTCAGGACACTTGTAAAAATAAATAAATAAAAAGGAGATTCTTAATGTCAATGAGGTTTTCCTTGGAATTCAGCCATATTCTTGAAACACACACCACAGAATAAATATATTAATGTTTAAATATTACAAAACATTGAGTGGCTCCAACAGTCAGTGGACTCACCGTCTCCTGACCTGCTGCACTTTGACTCCTCCTGTCAGCCGGCCCGATGTCACCACCTGTCAGTCACAACCAACACATCCAGTAGTGCAAAATATCTGAACACTCCTAAATCTCGACAGTTCAGAATCAGAATCAGAATCAGGTTGATTACCAAGTAGGTTTTCACATACGAGGAATTTGTTTTGGTGCATGGTTGCCAACAAGAGCAATATATACAGATTTTTTTTTAAATTAAATTAAAAGAGTAAACAAAAACCACTAAATAGAAAATACACAATAATAATAAAAAGAGGTAGAAGAGCTGTGCAAGTGAGAATATAAATGTAAGTAGCAGCATTAATACAGCAATTCTGGGAACTGAGGCACCAAGATAAATATAAACTATTTGTGCAGTGTCAGTGCATAGACATATAATTTAATAAAAGTTCTTAATGGACATGTGTTCGGTTTATACACTGCAACTGGGTCAAACATCTTACAGAAACTATATGCATTTTATTCCCTCTACATCCCAAAACCTGAGCTCCCATGTACAGCAGCGTTAAGCACCACCAATGAGCCAATTCTTTATGTTCCTGGGATAAATGTAACGTGGATTACATGCGTGAGGTTGCGTTAAAAGAACCTTTATAAAGTCATGATGAATCTGGAATGAGTCAGTTAAACAGTGAATTAATCCGTCTTGTAAAGCTGCTCTTACAGATCAAATGACACGCTTAAACAACTCGTTGGGTGTCTTTGTTGTGTAATTAATTAAACGTTTGACTTTCTTCGGTCTTACCTTGCTTTTAGCCGTTCCTCTCATTGTTAACGAGTTTCAGTATGAAGCCGTTTCTTGACGCGAGTTTCCGGTTGAAACGCCAGTTTTCAAACGGGAAACGAGGAGCCGACCAATCAAAATGGCACGGGGGGGAATCGCCCCGCCCAGGAGAGGGCGTGGCTGAAAGCCCCAGCGTGAAAAGGAAGAGACTCCGTCGCAAAAATGCATCTGTTCGGACATAAACTATGAATATTTGATTAGAAATAGTTTAACTTCAACTCCGTGGGTTTAATTTGGCCAACGTTAATTATTAAATGGTTTCTATGGAAATGACGCAGCAGCTCCGAGGTCCGAAAAGAGAAATCAAGACCAGAAAACTCTTCAGGAACATTTTAAGATGTGGGATTTTAGGCAGTTGAACTGATAAATAAATTTTTTCTATCATAAGCCTTTATACTTACTTACAATACGCCCACTGGTATGTTGATTTTTATTTGACACTTTAATTCACTCTAATTCAGACATTTGATTTGTTGACAATCATTTTATCCATTAGCATCAGGTAATGATGGGAAAAATCGATTTAAAAATGTATCTCAAGTCTGAGGAGTCGCTTCAAATTATTGTTTTTGGAAAACCATTAACCAAGAACCCTGCATTACATTCAACACATCCGACAATAAATGTAGGCTTTGCTTTGAACAAATGTTTATTTATCTGAGCAGTAAACAAAAATATAACTGGAATATGACATGCTTTTGATTTGACTTTGTCATGCACGTGGTTTTCCTTAATCGTGTCAAATGCAACGATGATTCAAAAATAGAAATCAAAAACTATTCATATTATGCAAGTCAGTGAAGATCGATCATGCCGTCACATCCTACGAAAGAACTGGTTTCGTTATTTAACATTTTGCTTGACATGTTTAACTTTGGCCTAAGAAACGGTATTTTTTCCCCCGTCAAACGAACACTGATAAAACTACAAGCTGAACTTCTGAAAAGAAATTAACTCAAGTCGATGATGTGTGGGTGGTGCTGCTCTCATATTCCATCTATTCCCATTCTTCGTCATCAGCTGCAGTCTGAGCAGCCGGCGGGCTCTCCACGCTGTTGCTTTGGAAGGCTCCTCCCTGAGGACAGTGATGGCAGAGACAGTGAGGACAGGCGCCTACACGGACACCGCAAACATTTCAGCGACTGTAAAAAGTGAAAAGTCAACCCGGTTACCTTCCTCGAGTCTGTGGAGGCAAAGGTCTTCCGGAAGGGGTTGAAGCTTGTGGCGCCGGGGCCGCTGAACGCAGCCTCCTCTAACCACGAGGGCACTTCCTGCTGGGCCTGTTAACCCCAGGCAAGATATGTAAACAATGAAGGTCAGCACCAACAGAGATCAAGTCCTTCCTTGTGATACACAATGCCGGTACTTTGAATGACTAAATAGCGTGTTTTCTTACCCCTTTAACACCTAAGCCTCAAACAGGCCGCCTGGATATATTTTGTTTTGGATGTAAATGTGTCCGAAAGTGTGACTCAGCAAAATAAGGTTTTGCCTGTGTTTGACCGGCCGAGTGCAAAGGCCATTTGCTCTACTTTCAGGAACTGTTGGAATTATTTTTATAGCACAAACGGTGTAGGAATTACGGTAATTAGAACAAGGCATGTAAAGACCTGTCGGCGCCGACATGTCCGATGTAACAGGGTTAATGTGCAGACGGCGCATGAATGATAATTAGTGCTCATCAGTAGAACAAAAGGCTCGTCGTGAATGCTGATTTAAAGGTCTCGTCTATCCATTCCCTTACCTTGGACAGGACTGTGACCAGGGAGCGAGCCAACTGGCCGTCGGCATCCGTGTCATAGAAAGACACCGCCTTCCCGGTGTTCCCGCAGCGGCCGGTTCTCCCAATGCGGTGGACGTACTCGTCGATGTTGTTAGGGAGGTCAAAGTTCACCACGTGCTGCACATCCGGAATGTCCAGCCCGCGCGCGGCTACAGACGTGGCCACCAGGATTGGGCACTTGCCGGAGCGGAAGTCCGCCAGGGCCATCTCGCGCTCCCGCTGTTCACGGTCTCTGCCGGACAACACCCACATTTACCGTCTGCAGTGACAACAACGCAGGAATCGAGACTCCGGGACGCGGCCACTTACCCGTGAATGCTGGTGGTCGGAACCTTCTCCTGGCACAAATAAGAGGCAATGAAATCAGCTTGCCTCTTGGTCTCCACGAACACCATGGTGCGCTCCGATCCTGCAACCGTCGTCAAGGCATCAAAATCAAGACCTATCCATTTATCCAGGACCCTCACCTGATAGGGTTGCTGCGACTCATGTCGTCAGGTGACGGGTGTCTGGTTTTAATGTTTTTTTTTTTAAAGACGTTGATGAGTGATGATTTATACTTCCTGTTAATGTGCCTTAGGAAGGTTTACTCGTCAGTGCTGCCAATAAAGCCACGTGAATTATACAGTCGTACGTCTTGTAAATTTGCAATCCCGGTGAAGGCATGAAATTTGTGGCATACCCTCGGGAGAAATTAATGCTTTCAAGAGGAAGAAACTCTTAATTTGGCAGGTTTTATAACTTTGCAGGCCATATTGATTTGCAAGTAGTTGCAGGTTTCAACTCCTCTTGTCGTAAAATCTTTGGTGTAAACTCAAATGCCTCCTAAGAATACTCACAACCCCAATTCTCATCCTTGCTTATTTACAGATTTTTCTGTTGTTGTGAATCAAGAGGTTGGAATTAGCTGCAAATAGACTTCACCGGTTGTCTCCAGGATGTCGAGGAGCTGCTCCCTCTTGGAGAACTTGGTGACTTGGACGAAGGTTTGCTCCACGTCACTGCAGGCTCCGCCCACCACGCCCACAGCCAGGAATAAATAGTCGGTCTTGAGGAAGTCGGCTGCCATTCTGTAAACACAAACATTTATATTTACACACGCCGCGCTCACTTCTATCGCAGTTCGTCCGCGCCAACAGTAGTTGTGGATCGAGGGGGCAAACCTCTGGATGTCCTCAGGGTAGGTGGCACTGAACATCAGAGTCTGACGGTTCTCTTTGGATGGCATTCCGGGAGAGCCCACCAAGCGGCGCATATCAGGCTCAAAGCCCATATCCAACATCCGGTCGGCCTCGTCCAGCACCAAGTACCGCAGCTTACTCAACCCAACCTGGAAAACACACACACACCATTTAGTTACATGTTTAAGCCTTCAACTGAAGACACTACTTTGGAGGTACACATCGTGACTGAAAATTCAGCATCAGTCTACCTTTTGTCTTCCAATCATATCCAACAGTCTCCCTGGTGTTCCACATAGCACGTTGCATCCATTTAAGATTTCTCTTATTTGGTGTCCAGTGCTGACTCCACCATAAACCACAACTGGACGCACGCAAGTCCTACAACAGTCAGAGGAAACTTACGTTAGAAGCCAGGCCGCTGTGCCACTTCATACGTGGAGACTGTGGGTGCCGTTTAACGCCTTGCCGAGCATTTAAGCCGTAGTCGGAACGTACCCAAAGGCGAACTTCCTGGCCTCCAGGTAAATCTGATTGATGAGCTCCCTGGTTGGGGCCACGATGACCGCTTCAGGCTCCTGCAGCTCACTGAAGCGACTGGCTGCCACACCGTCTGCCATCAGCTGCTGCAGAATAGGGAGCAGGAATGCAGCCTGGAGGAGGAGGACAAATTTGAACTCTGTCCACAAGTATATGTACTTTTTGTAAATGTATGACACAGCATCAAGTTATCCACTCATTGCAAACACACAAATATACAAAATACACAAACAATAGGAGAGAAATAACTAAACAAAATAAAAATAGCTAAATACAAAATGAAAAAAAAACAGCATACTCCATAAATATATATCTACACAATATCAATAGAATACACAACATAAAGAATATACTACAATGCACAAGTATAAAAGGGATATTCCTCTCATCTCACCGTTTTCCCAGATCCGGTCTGGGCGCAGGCCATGAGGTCTCTGCCAGCAGAAATGATTGGGATGCCGTGCTTCTGCACAGGGGTCGGCTTCACGTAACCAGACTTGCTGACGTTTTTTCTCAGGGAGCTGCACAGCGCCGCCTCATCAAAGGTCTGAAGGGGGAAAAAAAGGATTTGGTTGCTGACTCGGCGGACCAGCCGTCAATTATACAACAGATGACGCGCATCGCCTTCAGTGGAAAGTTCTACGCTTTAGTTAAAGTTATTCACATCAGCTCAATCTGCAGATGTTTTTAGAGACGTCCCAGAGAGCTGGCAGCTTGTCGGGCAACTTAAAACATCTTCAGCCATAACACACACTTTAATCATCTGCCCCGAATTATTTTGGAACTACTGCGTTTAAACCCTTTGAACGCTGCAATAGAAATGGTTCATTAGTACCTAAATTGATATTTTAGCGAGTATGCTTCATATCCCCAAAATCTATACAACCTTATGCAAGTCAACCAGTCATAATTGATAATTGATTGAAATTGTGTCAAATAAAAAACTGATGCCCCTCTTTACGTTTTACTCAATAAAAACACATTAATTCAAAACTTTTGTTGTAGAAACATGAACAAAATATTTCTTAACACTTAGGTTATTTGAACTATGTACATTTCTTTTTTGAATATGCTCAACTACTTGAGCAGTGTGCAAAGGTATTTCTCATTAAAGTAGTAGTCAGTAAAATTATTTCCCCAATGCCTACATTGGTATTTTTGCTAATGTCATAATTTCCTGGATTATCTTCACATGCTTCAAATTTCTAAAACCAGCACAAACTCAGCTAAAAATCTATGTAAGTGAATAAACCATAATGACAATGAAAATGATGGAAACTGTCATAAATTTAAACTTTGCCACCTATGGCGCCACCTTGTGTGTCATGACGCAGTTTAACATGAGTGTATAACGGGATGACGTGAAAGACAGAAGTCTTCGCTTTCAGCTGCAAAAAGAGTGAATTCGGAGGAATCTATTGATGTTGAGTCATTAAGTCGATGTGTTAAATGTGCTTAAAGCATCAGTAATTGTTTAATTTTGACCGGTCTAACCAGCTAATACTTATTGAAAAGCCGCAAAATTTCAAATATAAAGAGATTATGTTATCATTCTTGAATACGGTATTATTTCCGCACTTCTCACCATGATAGCCTGCGGTGGGTTGGATCCACTGACGTCCACCATGATGTCATCATACTTGTTGAAGTTTATGCCCGACTGATAGTGGGCAAAAATGGAGTCTTCGTCTTCAGGGAGGGTTGGGGGAACGTACGTGACCTTCGGCCCTGCGGGTCAGTTCAGTAATTGTTTAGGGCGTGGAACAAGCTACGTCATACTGCTGGAACGCTGAATTTATGGACATTAAACAGTTCATTAACTCACTGTCGCCATCGCTTGTATCTTTGTTTTCTTTATCTTCCTCTGTATCAAATACAGAAATAAACCTCATCAGTGAAATGCTTCAAAGCCAAATTGAATGGTAATTTGGTAATGGTTAAATATAAAAAGATCCATTACGCTGAGCAAAAATCTCCTCATCTTTTCCACGGTAGCCTGCAACGACACGACCTCGACATTTACCAAGATAAAATAATTTACTCTTCCAAAAGGTTAAATCATTGCTTATTTACCTCCTCCGAAGCCTCCTTTGCCCTCCTGGTCACCACCTTCAACACATCATCAACCATTATCTGATCTGAAGACTGCATTACTTACATAGCAATACATCTCTGAAAATTAAAATCTTTGACGGGGTTAAATCGACTACCTTGTCTGAAACCTCTTCCTCCTCTTCCTCCCCTGAAGCCTGTTCAGAATTCCAGAAAGAATTTAAATAATTTTTTTTGCATGCAGTAGAAAAGAAAAAGAATTACTTGATTGATAATTACAACTTCAACTGTCAAACTACAACCAAACCCGGTTTTTGTACTGAGTGTTTGTAGGGGAACAACAAAAACACCGACCATTTTCACGCACTCCATCGTTGTCTCCTGTAAAATCAGGGAAGTTTGTATTAAGTCAACAGAAATGTCTGAAGGAAAGTTCTGCTCAGAATAGACAGAAGCAATCGTGAAAACATTACCATTGAATTCACCGCGATCAGGTCTGCCAAACCCTCTGCCGCCACGCCCTGATATAATAAACACGCTGTCAGAACACACAATTTCCCAAAGACGGTTCAAAACATTACATTTTATTAGTAATCTACAAAATGACCCCAATATAATCTGCTATTACAATACATACATCGTGACTTCATAATGATACTGACTCATGCTGACTTTATCTGTTCTCCGAGATAACTACAGTATTCTGTATTGTCTAACTTTCAAGCAGAGATGCAATGATACGGAATGGACCGATAACAATAACCAGTAATATTAATCTCAGAAGTGCAAAAGTGTGAAGAAAAAACATGTTAGATTGAAGTATATTTTTCTAATACATGATGTAAAACAAAGATTTAGAAAGAATAAAATTATTGTGTGTATATTTCTGTGCTAAGACATCCTTCATTCTCACTCTGCTGCTGATATGAAGACACTCACTGACAGGTCCAACTAGTTTACAAGAATTCAACCTATCTTAATTTTATGCTCAACCCACTGCACTTTACCATACAATTAGCATTTGTGTATGTTCACAATTCGCTGTTAGCGTAAGGAGTTCCCCGTCTGTAGGTGAAGAGGGGGCAACGAGTTTACTGTTGACAGATATTTGATACATTGCTTGTACTTTCTCCTTTACTTGTTGCATTTATAGATGAGAAGCATCGTTGTCTCGAGTAAAATAATAGTAAAGTCTGTTTCATTTTCGCTGTTGTGTATGTTATTGAAACAATTATTTTTATTAACGGCCAATAATATATCGTGCTATCCCTACTCTCCAGCCAGAAACAGAATTAAAACATTACCAAACACATTATTCTTTTAACTATTTGAACCACTGTATTTAACATTTACTCAGGTAACCTAAAGTGCGTTTTTTGGACGATTACAACTCTGTGTTTGAATTAATAACAGTTCATGTCTCACCTCTGCCTCCTCTACCTCTGAAACCACCTCTTTCTCCTCCTGTGCTGTTCCATTTGTCTCCATCTATAAAAGGAATTAAAGGATCAGTGGCACCAAGGACTGAGCAACTGCAAACTGACATCAGGTAACGTAATACTGCGCTTACCGTTCCCATTCTCGTCAAGACCTACAGAACAAAGCACCAAAATTAGATTCCTTCTGCAATTCCCACCTAAGCAAGTTTTCCTTCTGAAGGGTCTCATTTCAAAACCCCACTTTTTTTTTTTTTTTTTTTTTTTTACTTTCTCAGACATATCAGAGTACATTGTTCATGCAGCTACAACCAATATATCCGCCAATCTAATGATGATCTTCAGTTATTTCATTTATTTTATATCACAAGTTATAAGCATTATGCAAATTACATGCATTCCCCCCGACATTTGAACACGTTCACGTCAATCATCGTTCATCAATGCATTTTATTAGTTTATTTAAACAATTTTAGCAGCACATTACTTATGAGAAACATTTACTTGAATTAATATTGTAGGCCTACTGCTTCTCAACACTGCTAGTAATTGTACATCAAAAAGATGCGATAGCCTGGTTCAATTTAGTTCAGCGACGTTAGCTCACTAAATCCCTCACCGCCCACGTTTATATAAAGCAAAGCCTCCGAATTACTGCCTTTGCACACACACATCACTACAGCCTCTTCCAACTACGTCAACATGATAGTTTGTTGGGAGGACAGAGTCCCACTTTAGACTGCTGGGTACTGGCACAACGCTGACGTTGTACTGGAGCTGTATTTTAAGACAATGTCGCAATGTTTACATTGAGAACAGTCATGCTCCAACGCTGGACTACGTTTTGCCCCTCTTCATTGTGCCTCATTATTTCCCACTGACCACTTCCTCCTTTGCTGCATCAGCAGTTTTTCTGAATTAAGGTTAAGTTCACCCTCTTGTGGTATAAAAGTTTATTTTATTTTATTTGGGGGGGGGGGGGGTTCGGAGAAATAGTACACAAAACATACATTGTCGGTTAATACATTTGTTTAATTGGTTAAACTTTTAACAGCAGTTCATGATTACTCAACATCCCTAACTGTTATTGTCACGTCGTCTCGTAACTCAACTGAATACTTGTATTACTTGATTAATAATTTGAGATGAATGGGTACCTGAGTATAACGAGCTTTTAAATCCTCCTCCTCTGCCACCATGACCTGGAGAAATAGAAAAACATTAATCAATGTCCTCTTGGGCAGAGAGTCATCGCTCATCCTTTCTACACCCTGAGATAACTTTGTTATGATATGGCGCTATATAAATAAAATTGAATTGAAACTTACCCCTTCCGAATTCGCCACCTTCAGTGTTACAAAAGTCTCCCTGTAAGGCTAAAAACAAGCTGTTAATTACCCATTTAACGCATCACTGTAACTTAAGTTATCCAATCATTCAAATTGCCTGTATCGTTTATTTTCACACGTTGATTTTAAATGTTAAACGTGGACGTAGAAGCTCTGTTAAAGCTGAAAATGTGGTGGTAAATTATCACTGGATATTTATAGTATAGAGTAGTAAACATACCTTCGTTTGAGGTGTTGCTGGTCAGTGTTGTAGTACTATAAGTAGTTACCTGTAAATATGGGTATATTCAAATAAGCTGTTGACCATATGGGTCAATGGCAGGAACAGTAAAGCTGGGCATATTTAGCAAATGAGTGTGACTCCTGCCAATGAAGTTGGCACTTTAGCTAAACTAGCTTACCTCTTCTTCCCACTCGTCCATTTTTGTTCACCTAAACATTTTAAAAACAAAGTCTACATTCAGATGCTAGAACACACATTTCAATTGCTTTAGACTTGCTAGCACATATGGTGATACGGGTTGGTTAAATGTATACGTTAATTGATATAACTGAATTAAAAACAGAGCTACATAAACAACATTTAATATAACCTTAATTATTTGAAAAGGAGCATTTAAACATTTTCTGAATATTGTGGCATGGCACGTTGTGTAACGTCACACGCTGACCTCGTGCGTTTTGCAACTCGTGTTCCAACAAAAAATAAAAATAAAACAATCCCACATTATAATGTTGATTTGTATAAATATGTTCATTTCATTTCCGCAAGCTGGTTGTATGTTTACAATATTCAATTAAAAAAGCGACTTAAGTGTTAAGCTAGCGTTAGCATGACGTTAAACACCGACCTAGTGCTTCTTCCAACTCAAGTGGTTGAGCTAGCGTTAGCTAAAACACGCAGTTTAAATTGTGGGCGAAGCAACTAGGACATATATGAAAGCCGTACTATGTGCCCGGCTGTTGGTTAGCACTTAAATTACCACTAAACCGTTTGACCCTTTACAACCAACTTTATCAGTGTAAACTACTTGCAGCCAGTTTCCGTGCTAATTCCTTTGCTAACGAAGTGTGTAAAACTAGCATACGCTCAACGCGCTACTTTTGGCTAGTCCCGACGGATTCCACATGTGCAAAGTGCGGGAGGGCAAACTTGCTTTGACTGTACTTAAACTGTACTACATAAAACCCATATAACATCGACAAACTTTTTTAAGTTGATAAGATAAGCTAGTTTTTTTTTTTTACAAAACTATGAAAATTGACACCTAGCTTAAGAAGGAGGATGCTAATGCTAGCTACATTTAGCTGACTCAGCATTAATAGCAAACTACAATTAAACATGAATAATTGACAAAATATCCGTTGTGTTCTCTTATAAATGCATTACGAACGAATGGCAACAAAAAAGACAAACTAGAAAACTTGCATAACCATACTTTGTCGAATGCTTCTGAAATAGAATTCGGTGGTTCGCTGTCTCGTGGGTCAGATACCGTCAGGTCACTGTTCCATCAGTGGTTGCACGCACGCTGCACGCTGCACGCTGCACGCCAAAGCGCAAACTGGGGGTTGCCAGTTACGCTCCCTTCCCGCCCAACTACACACATTTTTGACAAAACTACTTAAGGTGAATTAATATTAATTATATGAAACTGTGCTTAGAGGTTTTTGGTGTATTTTTCCCTAAATCGCGTCCGCTAAAAACGACTTGCATTTTTGATATCAGTTTATTTAGTAAAAGTAATCTGTCACAGGTGACGGGGATGGGGGGTTGTTGCTTTACTGCCCTCTTTTGAGGGCACATTTCTCCCATTCTCAATTTACTTTTTGACTTGAAAGACTTGATCCATCGGGCCCGTTCTCCTTGCAAAAGTCATCTATCTTGTGCATTTGCCGTCACCATCCAGGATGTCACGTAACGAGTCTAGTAAATGACAAGGACTAGTTAACGCTGCGCACTGATTAGAGGCTCAGGTGTGGGCCGCGGGCAGTGTGAGCATGCGCAGTAACAGCTGTAGTTTACGCAGCAGGAGAAATCCCCCCTTACATAGAGCTATTAAAACGTGGGAATTGAGATTACTCACTATGTGTTACACTATGTTTGATAACTTTAAAGCTCAGTCAAATGTCCTGCATTTTTGCCATGAACCCATCTCACATAAATCAACACACACTCTACAGTTTCAGAATATAAACACTGTTCACATAAACGGGATGTAGTTTATCACTGAGCGTTGAGGTTTATTACTACTCTTAAAGCTCTAACTCATCATTGTATTTTGTATGAAAGAGTTGGCTGGTCCTCGCTGTCTATTCGTAGACAAAATCATTGGCACATCCTTGTTTATAAGGCAATTTGTATGTATGTTTGTAATTTTGTTTGTGGATTTATTGACTTGTAACTTGGGTTTGCTGCCGTCTCGGCCAGGACACTCTTAAAGTCTGATCTTAATCTTAATCTTAATCTTAAAAAGGAGATTCTTAATCTTAATGAGGTTTCTCCTGATTAAATAAATAAAATGAAAAAAAAATGAAAATGAAATGAAAACCACTTTTTGAGGTACTATATCTGCCATTTGTTGCTTGCTCCCAGTGTTATTATTGTAGGTAATTGTATGCAATTTGTCCTGACAATGCCCTTAACAGGTATAACAGGTATTTCTGACCTGTTATAAATTATTCTATAGGCATAAACATGCAAACAAGTAAACAACATGCATCATCATCATCATCAATGCAGATTACTTGATGTTCATCTCTGTTCACAAGCTGAATTAGTAACAAGCATTAATGGGATATAAGTGTCTACAGATGGAGAGGGAGAGGAAGAGAGGAGGAGAGAGGAGCTCGGTGCATCATGGGAAGTCTCCTGGCGGTCTTGGCCTTTAGCAGCACATAGCAGCAAGGCGTTGAATGGTTTGTCAAGTGTTCCTCGTGCTGTTCGGACAGTCCAGCCGTGCAAGGGAGTCTCACTGGGATGCTTCTGGTCCAGCCAGAGTCCATTTTGGTTTTAAATTGGGATTCTTGTCATCCACTATGAGAATTTATACCACAATAACAGGCACTAAATAACCCCTCCCCCAAATCCCCAGATGCCCTCTCAGCTCACTTTTGCTCTAAACCAGGTTGAGTTTCAAATCCTCAGAGAATATAGCTTTTGTTTTGTTAAAAACAAAGGGAAATAGCAGAGAATGGAAAAGACAGCTAGTAAAGTATATTATATTTATAGTGAATCCCCCAATGCAACCAAACAAGAAATATGAGTTACAACTAAGGAACAAATCCTTCCTGGTTGAATGTGATCATTCCCACCCTTTGCACCTGTACTTTGAATAAGAGCCCGGTATCACGTAGAACATGTGTTGTCACTTCCACGGACTTTTGTGGCTAATGAACACAGCCTGTAAAATTTGCCACTGACAAAGTTTCACTTTTACCATCTTTTTGATCTGTAAAAGGGTCAAATGGGCAACTGCATGCAGTAGCCAGACCCCATGGGCCCTATAAGCCATAGGTTTGTCGGTGTTTGATGAATTTTATTTGCGAATGTGCATCACTAAAGCAAAATCCCATATGAAATGATTAAGTTTATCAGAGAGAGCCTGTATCCTGGTTATAGTTTAAAAACCTTTAATTGCTATAATAATATTCCAGCATATGAACACTGGTCATTTTATGGGTAAAATATAATTACACCAGCATGTGTAATCTGATGTGCGCTCTTTAACAGAATGACACTCTTATTATTGTACAGTTCTAATCGCTAAATTCTCTATTTATATTGCATTCACTTGCCTTTTTTTTTAAGTCCTTGCTTCTAGTGGTGGTATTAAAGGTTTTCTGTATATATTATATATTCTGTATGCACCAAAACAAATTCCTTGTATGCGTAAAACCTACTATGAATAAATAAATCTGTTTCTGATTCCAATTTGCTTGGTAATCTGGTCATGAATAAAACTTTTATCGCCATAGATCCTAAGCAAATGTGGAAAATGTGGCTTATTGTATTGTTGGATTGCTGCTTTAAACTGTAACTTGTTTATATTACAGTAAATTAATTATAATATATATTAATAAATATATTGTCAATTTTATTCATATTAATACAATCCATTTTATACTGTAAAACAGTTTAACGTTATAATATAATAACGT
>JAVQJD010047751.1:0-11345 GCA_036023655.1 Nannoperca australis | reverse complement strand
AATGAGTTAACGTTGATATCTAGTGGTGTGGATGTGTATTTTAAGTGTGGTGAGAGAAGCAGACCTCTCCCACCACCTCGCCCTGATGAGCGGGGTGAGTGAGAGAACGAGTGGTTGATGGAGAGGGCAGCTGGTGTTGCCATGTTCTCAGGACGTATCTACGTCTCCGTCAGCGCCAGGGCATGAAGAGAGGCCTGGGATGCGAAGGCCAGGATGAAATCTGCCTTGTTCACGGCCGACTGGCAGTTCCACAGGCCTACAGAGAGAGAAGAGGCTGAGGGAGAAGATCTGGGGAAGTGACTGAGGTTTGAAATGTTGCGGTAACGCTTGGTAAAGTATCTGTGTACACGGGTGGAATAGTGGACAGAAATACTATGAAAACACATTTTTCAAGTACAAAGTTAAGTGCTGCTAAATGCAAGTAGGAAAAGTAGTAGTGTGATACTTATCAGAAGTGGCGGGCCTCCCTCGGTGGCCTCCCGCAGGTAGACTCCTTTGTCTTTGCACGCTGGAGTCTTCGCATGCCGAGGGTGCCGCTTCCGCTGGCGCTACAGCTCCTGGGTCTGCTTAAATAGGCTAACTAGCTAGTTAGCGCTGTGTCTTCCGGTGATTGCAGCCCGATCAAATTAGCACAACACGGCGCCGAGTGGTATCAACAGCCGATTCAAAACACTCTCACAGGACTTCAGTAATCAGCGCCAGCGGCGGCCAAAACAACAATAGCTACCACAACAGACCAAAAAATTACTAACCCTATCCTAGATTATTAAACCCGTGACAGCCAGTAGCAGCCAAAGTTAATCTACGTATGACACGCTGTAAACACACCACAGCTAGCTTACTTGCAGAAATGACCAGGCAATGTGAAGTTCACTCCACAAGAAAACTAAGCACTCTGTATATGTATGTATCTGTATATCTATGTTCATGTTCACATCTAAATGTAATATGTGTTCATAAAATGAGGGAGAAGTGAAAATACGTGTCTTTCAGGTCTATAGCAGTAAACCAGTCTCTCTGGCGAACACATTCCAGCACCTGCATGTGGAAGGATCAGTCCATTATTGATTTGTTGAACAGTGACAAATCAAGAATGGGTCTCATTCCCTTTGTCTTTTTCCAACTGCTGTGTGTAACCTTTGCTGATCTGCCTGCTCACCCAGCTGTCCATCAAACATTATCTGGTTGACAAGCCAGGCCAGAGCCCTCACCACCATTGCCTGAATGGTGTACATGTACAATCACACACTGATGGGTGAGGACTAGCACTCGCTTAACATTCAAGAGGTACCGTGTTTGATTCCCACGTCACATCATGAGCAAACACATTACACACAAACCCCCAAACCTATAACCTATGTTAACATTTTCCTGACAATCAACATCTTGCAATTGTGTGAATAATGACAGTTACATAGGTTTGAGGTTGGGTTTACAAAGCGTGTAGCTTCAACACTGCCTACTACCAACAGTCAATGTCAGCTTATTTTTATCATGAAAATAATTTTCCCCCAACTTTAACCAATTAGTTTCCGATGCCTAAAGCTAATGAAACCTCATTTCATATCCACATAGGACATAACTTAACTGCTAATTTATTTCAATATAGAAATACTCTTTTACATGTAAATACTTAATATAATTTTTTCTTTATGTTGCAGTCACAATATATAACATCATTGTGTATTATTTTTATTTTATTTTAAATTTTCAGGAGAATAGGTGGCAATTCAGTTGTCA
The DNA here is from genome assembly GCA_036023655.1 of Nannoperca australis. NCBI lineage: Eukaryota > Metazoa > Chordata > Actinopteri > Centrarchiformes > Percichthyidae > Nannoperca > Nannoperca australis. Next base: position 9,605 of record JAVQJD010047751.1, on the reverse strand, counting down.
ATCTGTTTTGTTATTCTGTGTTTTCATTAATGTAAAAAATTGATTCATTAAAATTTTTTATAATTAATGCTGGACCTTTGTGACACCTCTCTACCTCATTTATTGTATAAATCATATTTACTAGTCATCTTAATTGTTTTATGCTGACATTTACAACTGTTTTTTTAAAAAGTTATATTCAGTAAACCAAACTGATGACAACACAAAGCAAAACACCTACTGAACAATAGAACTTCAGAAAAAGAACAAATCCTGAACTTTTGATTGTCTACACACCTGGCAATACTTATTCTTGCTGCTGCTGGCTTAGGCTCAGAAAGATATAAGGATTGTATTAGGTCAACCATTAACACCACCACAAACACGCACACACACACACCCATATTTCAGCAGAGAGGAATGCCCTTCGTTCAGCCTGTTTGATAATTAATGGCTGTCAGTGTCTCTTTAGCAGAAGAAGGCGTTGACAGACAGCACTCCAGCAATGCAGGGAATGTGTGAACGCCTCACACGGGTATAGGAGGAAGCCAAGGGTGCAGGTGTGCAGTGCAGCATCCCTCCCAACCATCTGTGACAGTTGATCCAGGTCACCAATTCATTTGGTTCTATATGTAGAATATAGTGCATGGAACCATGATTGAAAACAACAAGATGTCTTATCAAACTTTTAAGGGCTGGTGATGAATCACAAGTGCTATAGATAAGTACATCGCTGCCAATGGCAGAATCAAAAAGAGCATTAAATCTAAGAACAGATTATGTTTGCACATTATCATTTACAGTACATTCAAACTAAAATACAATTCTACTATAATATTGTACAATATGCTATACTTTATAGAAACAATGTGTCATTTAAACATATATCATGTTTTGATATATAGATCAGTACTGGACTACATCATTATTAATATTGTGATATTGATTTTGACCCTATAAACAAGCCCTATCAGCAACAATTGTATTTAAAAGATATTTTAGCAATGCATATTGTTTGAATAGATTATTAATGTATATGTGTGTTGGTTGTTATAAAATCTAACTTTACAGTATCAAACCATTTTTATTGTTTTAATCCAAACATGAGACCATTTATTTTATCTCAACATAAGCAATGAGATATTGAAATGTTCATATTATCACATATATTGGATGTTATCTAGTGATGTGGTTTAACATGCAAAGTTCGTTTGTTATACACATATCTCAATTTTCTCTCTCCACAAAAATATAGCAGTTGTTTATGGTGTTTTTAAAATAGTGGGTTTGTTATTTTGTAATAAAACACAGTGTAGATATTTCTATTAAAATTGAGAAAATCTATATACATTGAAGTTTGAAGTGAGAGAAGATAACTATCTACATGTTTAACATCAGACACATAACACACACAACAGGTTTGAAGCTGTTTGTTTGAGATGTCGGAGGATCTTACAGGCTTCTTGCCAACCACCATCCTCTCCACGGCCTGGACCTGAGACACGTGGTCGTCGTTGGTCCTCAGCTCCCATTTTTGGATCCTGCCATAGATCGCCACCAGCAGGTCCCTGGGAATGTCCTGACCGTTGTCAACACCTGATGGAAACACACAGAAATACTGGAAACTCAAGGACAACAGAACCTGACCAACACTGAAGAATTCTCCCAGTTGATGTTAAACACAACCACATCCTTGCTGTCATAACATTTTAGACTACATTGGTTTCTTTACCTTGCAGTTTTGGGATCCTCTCTAGATCCTTTAATGCTCTTGTAAGGCTTGTACATTTTGGTTTTACTTCCTTTTTCACCAAGTTCTTATAGCTGCAACATCTAACTCTCTTTTCCAGCAGATTACTGTTCTTTCATTTTTTCCCAGACTGTACTGACAGAAACAATCTGCTGACTAACCCCGCAGGTTCTTGATGAAGTCCTCCAGCTTCATCTTCCTCTCCGGCTTGACATTGGGGCTGTACATGTCCGTGTTGAGGAGGATGATGGCAAAGGCCAGGATGAAGATGGTGTCTGGATTCTGGAACTGCCGGATCAGCACCGGGTTACAGACACAGTACCGCTGACTGTAGAGAGAAGACATAAACATCACAGACTCCAGCGGCAAATCAGGTCTCTCACCATCTTCTCTCTGGGATTCAAACCTGTGATGCGGTTTAGTACCTGAAGGCCTCCACAAGTCGCTCCACCCGCTGAGCTTCACCCTGAACTTTGATCTGAGCCTGGAACTTCCTCAGAGCGTCGTCTAGATCCATCCCTGAGAAATCCATTTCATCCAGAACACAGCTGCAGACAAACATACATGTGCTACCTTTAGCATTAAACAGAAAGGTATCTCAGGAAAAACAATCAAAAGCAAACAGAACTGCTGTCAAGTCGTGCGAGAGTCTTGTACTCACTCAAGGACGTCCTTGTTGAACTGCTGCCGGCTGCCCAGGAACTCTCCGATCATCTGCCGACTCAATCCTTTCCTCTCCAGGATGAACCTGGCGATGCCCACAGGTGTGTCCGATACGAAGCCCCTCTCGATTAGGTACTGGATACCCTTCTCCGGCTTCCTGTAACCCAGACAAGACACATTTGAAAAATAATTCTTGTTTGGTGAATTCATATCTTGTACTGCACTGTATATTTTTTCCTATTGTTTAATATGTTCTATTTGTATCTTCTATTACATTTTTATTTTACTGTTTCAAAATCCTTATTATATATGTCTTTTTAAACTACCTTGTTTTTCTTTTCTTAATGCTTTTCGGTCTCATGTTAAGCACTTTGAATTGCCTTGTTGAAAGGTGATGTACAGATAAACCTGGCTAGACTTTTTAATATACAAACTTAAAAAGTGGTTTACTGTAATCCATCACTTTTTATTAATTGAAGATAAAAAACCTGATTTCAGACCCTGCGTGGTTTAGATTAAATTACTAAATTATTTGACTCGGGTGACTAAAGCTTTAAACCTAGAAGGCACTGCATCACATTTTCTCCATTTTAAGGGTCAGGGTTGGTCCATGGCAGAATATATTGCTTGTTTAACTCTGCCTCTCCAAAGGAGAGGATGATTGGAATTTTGCAATTAATGCTTCTGGTAGATTATTATGATTTCGTATATAGACACACACTTACTTGTTGAAAAGGTTTAGTCCGATGCGGTATTGCCGCCGCTGCACCACGTCGTTGTTGAAGGCGGGTGAGTCCCAGCTGTGGCGGCTCTCTCTCTGATAGGTCTGTTTCCCCAGCGAGGCTCCTCCGATTGGCTCCCGCAGGCTGTCTCGCGACGAAGAGCCGGAGCTGCAGTTGTTGACTGTTGTGTCGTCGTTGGAGTTGGTGGTGGTGGAGTTGACGCTCTCATTGTCTCCGTCTGAGCAGAGTAGGTGGTGGTGGTGGTGGAGATGGGGGAGGTGTGTGTGGTGCTGCTGCGCCTCCATGTTTTGGAGCGCAGAGGAGGAGGAGGAGGACACGGGGGAGGGCGTGAGCGGCGGAGGCAGGGGGGAGAGAGGTGTTAGTGGTGGCACAGAGGAAGGTAGCGGAGAAGAGGGGGAGTCTGGGTAACCGTGGGGGAGGTGGTGATGTTGATGGTGCAGGTGGTGGTAATGGTGTTGGGCAAAGTGATGGGCGTGCTGGATGTAAGGGCTGCCACTGTGCACATGGTGCATGTGCATGATCTGTGGCTGGCTGTATTGTGAGTGGTGGTGGAGGATGGTGGGTAGGTGGGGGATGGGCAATGGGTGAGGGTGCAAGTGGGGGTGTTGGAGTGGGTGAGCGAGTGGGTGTGGCAGCAGGGTCCGGGCTGAAGGTGTTGGTAAGGGGACGTTGGCGGGGCTGCGGGTCTGTCCCTGCGCAGTAGCGACTGAGCGGCCATTTGGTTTGTGTTTAATCGTTCCCTGCGGAGAGTCGGCGTCACTGCTTCCTCCCCCTCCTCCTCGCTCATCCTCTCCACTCTCTGCCTCCCCTTCTCCTCCCCTCCTCTCCCTCTCTCCTCCTCCTCGCTCGACTCCTAGCGGCTCCTGTTCATACACCAGGCGTCCAATAGAGCCTCGCTCTGACCTGCAGGTTTGAACAATAAAGGTCATGTTAAAGAAGAATTCCAGACATGAAAATAAAGCAAGTGGTCTTTCTACATTTACCAATTTATTGTACTTTTATAATAATCATTTTAATATCTCAAACAACTTTCAGGTCCCTGCAAGTTTACTGTCATTGCTGAAGTTTACTGATACCAATGAAATATTTTTGCTTAAATGCAGTAGTGGAAAGTAACATTACTAAGTGCTGTACTTAGCATCAAATTTGAGGTACTTGTACTTAACTTGTGTGATTCTATTTTATGCTGCTTAATACTTGTACATCAAATCATGATATATTATAGACTGACAGCTCTTCACACCCACACAGGTGTTGTGGCTGATTACACCAACTCTGTTTGGAGTTATGTGGTAGGTATGCTGGGATTAATGTATCATCATCATCTGTACTAGCAAGCCTGATAAAGTTGTAACTTTTCCCACAACAAAACTAACAGACTAACAGAGTCATGGAAAAGTATTATTTTATATCTTATTGCAGAAGATAACAATGTACAAAGTATTATGTGGTGAACATAAGATAAAAACAGATAAACCTTTGGGGCCTTTGAGGCTCCATAACGTAACTCCAGAAAGAGGCCATTTTGCATAATGAGTACTTTTACTTTTGATACTTAAGGTGCATTTTTCTGGTGAATTATGAATGCAGGACATTTGTAACAGAGTACTTTTACATTGTGGTATTTATACTTTGCTGTGCTGACCTGTCACTCATGTCCACTGAGCTGTCACTGGGTGGTTCAATCGTCAAAACAGGGAGGTGTCCTCCTCCTCCTGCTGCTCTTCCTCTGTACTCCCCTCGACACTCTGTGCAGGGGGTGCTGCTTCTCCGGCTGGTGCTGCTGCCTCCCTCTGTCTCTCTACTGTCCTCCCTCCCCCCTGCGCCCCCTCCTCCCCAGTACTCTGTGTCAGAACTGGAGGCAGGGCGGGAGAGGGGCGAGGATGGCGGGCGGGAGAGCGGTGAGGAGGGGAGGCAGGCCTCATCCATGTAGAGGGTGACATCGCTGAAGGAGGTGGCGGTGCTGTCCTCGTGCATGGCAGCACCGCCTCCCATGCCTCCTCTCCCTCCTACCCGGCCTGTCAAGTGTCGGGAGGATGGGTTGGCATTGCGCCATGCACACTCTCTGTAATCTTCCTCCTCGTCTTCCTCATCCTCCTCTTCCTCTTCTTCGTCTCCCTCTTCTTCGTCCTCTTCGTCATCCTCCTCTCCCCCTCCTCCTGCGTCCTGTGAGTCTTCCCGGCCAGACTGGCAGGTGAGGGAGTCGTCCATGGAGTCGGCCAAGGACTTAACCTGCAGGCCAACACACACAAACAAAAATGTACTTACCTGGACTGCAGAGTGAACCAGGCTTACATTAGAGACAGGCCTTTTCTGTTTTAATTGAATGCCGTTCACTTAACATTCCCTCCATGTTTACCTGTTGTCCTGATTAATTCAGTGGAATACAGCACTAATTCCATCAGTAAAACAGACAATTTGCTTCAATGCAGCTCTTAAAAACAACTAGAAACTGAGGGGGGAAGGGGTATGACAATCAAGCTAGCAGGATGAGAGGGGTTAGTGATCACCTTCTGCGCTTTGCGTCTGATATGTGTGGCATATATGGAGGCGACAGAGGGAAGGTCACAACCAAAGATCGTGCATTGCGCTCTTTTTAACGGTCCTCTGGTGTGTTGCATACTACACTTTGAATGAGAAGGCAAGGACAGTCTCCACAGCAGCATAGCCTCCCCAGTCACACCAGACTTTTTAAGCAGGCGCAGAAAGTGAAGCCTCTGGTGGGCCTTATGTTTTGCCTTATGTGGCTGGTGTTGAACTCTCACTCCATACTCTGCTACCCTGAGTTTCTTCTTTGCTGTTCTTTTGTTCATCACTTATGCCTCCTCCACAGATGTTTCACATTGAAAGATTTCAATGGCTCAAAAGCCACATTCCATTTTTTCTTTTACTCAAGATACATTTTCTATTATGTGACCTAATTATGGAACTCACATGGTCTTTCATTAATGTTGGCGTTGAATGCTGATTAACAGATGTGTGATTACCTGCTTAGAGAAGGAGTCGTCCATGTCTCCTGCGTCGTCTGACCCCTGCTGACCTGCTGACCCCTGACTCTGCAGCTGACGCTCATCAAACGAGTACTGGACCCAGCGAAGAACGGACAAACATGCACATTTGTACTTTTTGTTGTGTGTTTATATATGCTGTATATATGGTGTGTAAATGTGTGTGTGTGTGTGTGTGTGTGTGTGTGTCTGTCTGTGTACCTGCATCCTCATGTTGGACAGGATGATACGGCGGGTCATCCTGCTTTCGGAGGCGGAGCTGCGAAGCCTTTCAAAGTTCTTGTTCATGCGGTACTGCCTGAATGCCGTCTGGATTGTTCTGGCTGCCCGCCGGGACACAAACTGGCCCCCGTACTTCCTCTCCAGCATCTCCACCTATCAGGCAGCACCATCACACACAGGCGATCAGCGAACAGAAGACAGGCTGTGTACCCCAGGGCGGTAAATTAACTTTTAAAAAAGACTATGGAAAATTCAAAAGAGTGTTGTAGTAGGAGTAATAGTACTATAATATTCCAAAAACCAGGAACTAATACAGTAATGTATATACAATATCAGAATGTAATACAGTTTGCATGTTCTTGTGTGCATTTTACATTTTATCTCACTTTACACAAATCTTGGGACAATAAAGGGTTGACTTGAAAATATATATATATATATATATATATATATATGTATATATATATACATACATACACACAGCCAAATACCTCCACAAAGTAAGACAAGTCAGCTGAATGGGAAGAACAAGGTCAGAGCAATCAACAACTACTCCCTGCCCATCATCAGATACCTTGCTGACCAAAAGAGGAGATTGAGGCCACTGATATAAAGACAAGGAAGCTCCTCACAATACATGGAGGATTTCCCCCCAAGTCCAGCACCCTGAGACTGTACACTAAGCGGAAAGAAGGAAGCCGAGGACTAGTGAGTGTCAGAGCCACTATCCAGGATGAAACAACAAAGATCCCTGAGTACATCAGGAAGATGGCCCCAAGTAATAAGTTGCTTAGGGAATACCTCAGGCAGCAGAAGCCTGATGAGGAAGAACAGGTGGAACCATCATGAAAGGACAAACCACTGCACGGTATGTACCACATACAGATAGAAGAAATGGCTGATATCGATAAATCCTACCAGTTGCTAGAATAGACTAGAGTGAAAGGCAGCACAGAGGCACTCATTGTGGCAGCACAGGAACAAGCTCTGAGCACAAAATCGATAAAAATTTGGGTCTACCACACCAGGCAGGACTCCAGGTGCAAGGATGCCTCTTAGACATACACAATTGGAGGCAAATATCAGTATTTCACATAGTTATTGCCAGCAGGATTATCTATTGATCACACATCTTGGTTTTGTTTTGAACTGTATTACCGGTAATCTAAAGTAAAGTAATATGCTATGTCTTTCTCTTTGTTAGTAACTGTTGGTTTTTATCAACAATTAAAAATATAATATTATCTCAGCCCAGAAAATGTGATTTGTAGATCTCGGCAAAATGTAAAAAAATAGATAAAAATAGATTCTTTATTTTTCCTCAGGGGGGGGGAATTTGCAAAAATGAGATTACAACAATCCCAAAGGAGACAGGACACGCAGTTTATATAACTGGTCAAAAACCGCTCGGACTTGACTTATGAGACACGCTATTTGATGTCTGTAGCAAATACCAGACATGACATAGAGACAGAAGGAGTAAAAGATTATAAAAACTTGAAGGAAACTGCACTAAGCTGGAACCACAAGGTTCTGTGCTCGGACCAATTCTATTCACCTTATGTATGCTTCCTTTAAATCTTTGTTATGCAGATGATACCCAATTGTATTTATGGATCAATCCAGACGAAACCAATCAATTAGCTAAACTTCAAGCATGCCTCAAGGACATAAGAACATGGATGACCTGCAATTTTCTTATGTTAAACTCAGACAAAACTCAAGTTATTGTACTTGGCCCCGAAACAAACTGTCAGACTGCCCCAATAAGTTCCTTAAGACTCTCCAGCTGATCCAGAAGGCTGCTGCACGTTAACTGACAAGAACCAGGAAAAGGGATCATATTTCTCCAATATTAGCTTCTCTACTTATTGCACTTGTGATTCATCACCAGCCTTTACAAGTTTGATGAGACATCTTTTTCACCTTCAAAGCACTTAATGGTCAGGCACCATCATATCTCCAAGAGCTCATAGTACCTTATCACCCTATAGAGCATTGCGCTCTCAGAATGCAGGGTTCCTTGTAGTTCCTAGAGTCTCTAAAAGAAGCCTTCAGCTATCAAGCTCCTCTTATGTGGAACCAGCTTCCAGTTTGTTTACAGGAGGCAGACACCCTTCTCACATTCAAGAGTAGGCTTAAGACTTTCCTCTTTGATAAATCTTATAGTAGGGCTGACTCAGGTAAAGTGAGCCACCCCTTAGTTGTGCTGCTATAGGCCTAGACTGCCGGGAGACTTCCTAGGATGCACTGAGCTCCTCTCTCTTCTCTCCCTCTCCATTTGTACACACTCATATCCCATTAATTGTTGTGCCTGAGGTTGGCAGTAGAAAGATAAAAAGTAGATCAGATCGTGCGGCCCGGTCGGGATCGCTGTGCAATTACTTTTCTCATCGATTGGCCCAATGGTTCTGACAGAAATCCACAAAAAACGGCCAGAATTTTCCCATGTATGTGTGTGGGGAAAGTCAAAAAAGTAGAGTGTAGGGCCTCCTAAACTGCCTTCTTAGAAATGGCTCAATCTTCACTCTACATTCATAATTTTCATATCAAATTGTAGGAAAATATGTTTACCTTCCTCCTGTATTTTTTTAGAATAGTTTGGACCACTACTTTCTTTTCTGGGAGCCTTTAAATGCAGAGAAGGGAGAATCTAAGCAGGAAAACGACAAAAACCCCCATTCTCTCAAAAACACTAACTTTCTCAATCTTCAGTCTACATGCATGATTTTCATATCAAAACATAGGAAAATATGTTTGGCTTCCTTCTGTATTTTTGGGAATGTTTTGGACCAAGACTTTCTTCTCTGGGAGCCTCAAAGTGCAAAGTTGGGAGCCTAAAATCAGCAATTTCGCCTCAATCCACTTGAACATACTGCTCTATTATTTACAATCTTCACTCTACATACAGAATCTTCATATCATATCATATGTTTTTACAGCACTTTGAGCCATAAAAACAGAGGAGAAAGCGGAGCTTCCTTATTCTTCTGATCAAAAAAATTTGCCTTTTCTTTTCCCCCCTCACATTTCTACTTCGCGACAGTGTCTACATTATTATTACCACAAACATGAAACTTAAATCACTGCCTTCGCAAGCTCTTCTTCTTTCCAGTGGTAACCTGACTTTGGAGATTGGACACACGGTTTTTCAGCTATGACCCAGAGTTTTGGAAGGGCTCCTGTGAAGGGTTATAGCTAATCTCTACTCCTCCACTCTGTCTGTCCTGCGCCCCTCCC
>JAVQJD010047736.1:0-31298 GCA_036023655.1 Nannoperca australis | reverse complement strand
AGCTCGTGTGTGTGTGTGTGTGTGTGTGTGTGTGTGTGTGTGTGTGTGTGTGTGTGTGTGTGTGTGTGTGTGTGTGTGTGTGTGTGTGTGTGTGTGTGTGAGATCCTCCTCCTCTGTGTGGTGTTTAATGCCCCGTCTCTGTCGTTTGACCTCAGCTCTGGGTCAAAGGGCGAAAGTCATCTCCCTCTCTCAGCCCAAAGTGTCTGGCAAGGCCAGGAACCCTACTAGAGGTACAGTAGGCCACGCCCCCCTGCACTCCTGTCTAACAAATCCAATCTCTTTAACAGTAGCGTCAGTGTGTGGCGTTGTTCCTGATAGTGTGTCTCTGGACTAATGGTCTGTTGTCACTGCCTGTGTTGATCAGACCGCTGCTGCGTGTGCATGCTGCTGCAGCTCTGCTGTCCGACGTCCTGTTTGTTGTTTCCTGTTTGATTCTCCTCTCTGTCCAGTGTCAGCAGCAGTCAGTCGACTCTGTTTCATCATAATGTAGCTGTCACTGAGCTAGATGTACCAAATTGGAACTGTGTGCTTTTCAGGCCCTTCTGCATCATTTACCAGCATGGCTATTAGTAGCTCTGGACATTATACACATGGATGATTTTTGTTTATTACAATTACCGTAATTATTTATTAATTGTAATAACTTTAATTGTCAATTGTTTAACATGGAAAGGACTTCCCTGTGAGGTTTGGTGGTTCAGTATTCATGCCATGATTCCTTTGAAGACTCTACTTGGTCTGTGTTTATCTCAGGGAAATGGGGCAGTATCCGGGGCAGCGGGCGTCTAAGTGCCTACAACCCGGACGTGGGGACGCGTCTCGCCGGCAAAGAGTCTCCGCAGCCCAATGGAGGGCCGAGCGAGGCGCTGTTTCTCCGCCAGCAGAAGGCCTACCTCTACATCATCGGAGACAAGGCCCAGCTCAAGGTAACCAGTGACATGCTAATTAACGTGATGTTAACTGTGGTTAAACACTAGAAAAAGAAAAAAAGCGGGTGAAGAAAAACAAGAAAATGAAAAGTAGAAGTAGGCGCACGAAGCTGCTTTGAAATGACGTGGTCCTGGTTGGGAGTTAGCTGTATTAACTTGGATGGTGTGGTGTTCAGGGAGGGAAGCAAGACTCGTTCCAGCAGTGGGAGGTGGTTCCCATCGAGGTGTGTGACGTGCGGCAGGTGAAGAACAGCTTTAAGAAGCTGATGAAGGCATGCGTGCCCAGCTCCTCGACCTCTGACCCCAACATGAGCTTCCTGCGCTGCCTGGAGGAGTCCGAGTGGATGGCTCTGGTGAGTGCACCTCCTGTCCTCCTTAATAACCTTTTCGAGTTGTTTTTTTCTGACCCTGCTGTGTGTGTATGTGTGTGTCCAGCTACACAGAGTGCTGCAGGTGTCTGTCCTGGTGGTGGAGCTCCTGGACACGGGCTCATCGGTCATGGTCAGCCTGGAGGACGGCTGGGACGTCACCACTCAGGTTCGTCTTGGCTCCCGGAAACCTTTAACATCACTGCTGGAACCTGTTCTCTGAGCCAGATGTTAGTTTGACGTGCCGTGTGTGCAGGTGGTGTCTCTGGTGCAGCTGCTGTCTGATCCCTACTACCGAACCTTTGACGGCTTCCGGCTGCTGGTGGAGAAGGAGTGGCTGTCATTTGGCCACAGATTCAGCCACCGCGGAGCACAGACGCTGGGCAGCCAGAGCAGCGGCTTCACCCCCGTCTTCTTGCAGTTCCTCGACTGTGTACACCAGGTGGGTCTGCAGTGCTGCATGTTAGGCCAGCTGCTGTGTTAATGCAGCCCATAATGTGTGACCACGCAAGATCGGATGTGCAGTCTGCAAGAACTGGGAACCATCGTAGTTCTTAGAACGCCGTTTTGAGGGACTTTTTCTAGCTCCTATTTGAGAGTAGGTTCTCTTCAACACAAGGGGAACCTTGAGTGACGTTGTTATAACAACCCCCGGCCGGCTGGCGTCACTTCAGCGGTCCTGCTGGTGTTTCCAGGATTCAGTTCCTCTCAGAGAGTCCCCAGAACAGTTTGGTACCAAACACCTGATGTCAGCGCCCCTGTATGGACTGTATCCGCCCCTTTAACCTGTAACCCTGATCTGTGTTTCTCTGTTCCCCCCACACTCAGATCCACCTCCAGTTCCCCATGGAGTTCGAGTTCAGTCAGTACTACCTGAAGTTCTTGGCCTACCACTACGTGTCCAACCGCTTCCGCACCTTCCTGCTCGACTCCGACTACGAACGCATTGAGCTGGGTGAGAACATGTCTGAGTGTGCAGAGTGAAGAGAGTCCTGGTCATACATGCAGTGTTCCTGACAAGCCCTCTGTGTGCAGGAGTGCTGTACGAGGAGAAAGGCGAGAGGAAAAGTCCTCAGGTGTGTAAGTCTGTGTGGGACTACATCGACAGACTCAACAAGAAAATACCCATCTTCTACAACTACATGTTCTCTCCTGAAGACGAGGAGGTGAGATCACTGCACTCACCCAACAGACGGATAAAATGTGTGGTTCTTCAGGGCAGCAAACCAAGTCACAGTTAGTCTGCTAGTAACCAGCTGCAGGAAACATGAACGTGGCTCCTAAATACTGAATATATGTGAGTTATTAAGTGAGCATAATAGAAGCGCTGAAACAAAAGCAGATTTAAAGTAACTGTGTGTTCCAGGTGCTACGGCCATACACCTTCATCTCCAACCTGAAGGTCTGGGACTTCTACATGGAGGAGACTCTGTCAGAGGGGCCCTCCTACGACTGGGAGCTGAGGGGCCGGCAGGAGCGCGTGGCGGAGGAGACGCCAGACAAACCCGACACCAGCGGCCCGAAATCGCAGCGCTGCATTGTGTGGCCGTGCTACGACAGCCTGAGTAAGGTGGTGCCCGACGCCATCACCAAGCTGCTGCAGGACCTGCAGAGTCTGGAGGCCGAGCTCGGCCAGACGCCGGAGAAGTGGAAGGACACGTGGGATAAAATCAAGACTGCACAGAGAGCTGAGGTCAAACTGGAAAGCAAGGTGAGACCAGGGGTTTGTTTTTGTAGCCACTGAACTGCACAGAAATCCACTTTGTGCTGAAGTGCTGATGTGTCTGCCCTGAGTGTTGATGGTATATTGAGTCACCTGAAGAGGTCCCTCAGTGAGTGCACCTAAATATTTGAATACTGCGTGTAAAGTGTAAAATTCTGCATGTTCTTTAAAAAAAATGACCACTTTGGATTTTAAATGTTTGGAATTAGGTGCTTTTTTTTTAAGTATCAAAGAGCAGCTGTTCATTATAACATTATCAGGACTCCTCCAGTGATGTCAGCACACTGTTGTGTGGTGATCTACCTGTTCACGGTAATTAGAACCAAACACAGCAACTTGTCACTTGACTGTCAAACGACTGATTGACAGGCAGTTTTAAAGGAAACAGGAAGACAAATGGTGGGAGACGTGGTCCGCTGACATCTGGTGGTGAAAACGCAGAATGAAAGAACTTTAAGAAACTGTGGCGTTCGCATGTTTTAGCTACTGACATTTTTTTAAAGAACACTGAACACATTTTTGTGTTTTCCTCCCTCCCAGTATGGTTTTGTTTTCAGTAGGGTATGTAACGCTACTTGCAGACATTGTGACATTTTTGTCCTGGTATTGTTGGCGTGAGTTTAAGACGGGTTATCTTATCGATTATCTTCTGGATCAGACTCTCACAAACCTTTTCCTTCCGCCTCTCTTTCCTCCTCAGCCGTCGTTCTCCAGCTCCCTGCTGATGTCATCCAACCTGAGCCACCAGCGGCGTTCTCAGGGCGTGTACCTGCAGGAGAGCGGCGTGGGCTCCTCCATCAACTTGGCTCTGGACTGCGAGGCCAGCGCCACCTCCACGCCTGTCGCCGGTCGGCCCAGCACCAGCACGCTCTACAGCCAGTTCCAGAGCACCGAGAGCGAGAACAGGTCTGTTCCACCAGGCTGGCTTTTGATTCCACCAGCAGGGTGCACCACTGCTTAAATATCATCCACCAGTTTGGCCACTGTGAAAACACCAGTGTCAGTAAATCCCTAAAATGTCCAACGTCTCTTCACTTTACTTTTGACCTTCTTCCATCAGGAGCTTTGAAGGCATCCTGTTTAAGAAAGGGGCGTTGTTGAAACCATGGAAACCACGGTGGTTTGTGCTGGACAAGACCAAACATCAGGTGAGACGGAGAAATGAAACTGTGGAGCAGCTGACACATTTCTGGAAAATTCACAAGAACAACACTCATGGAGGAAAGAGTTTCATGGCGTCGGCGTAACCTGTGTTAAAGTTTACAGTTGCCTCTGTCTCTAACAATGCATTCCTGTCCCCAGCTGAGATACTACGAGAGCAGGCAGGACAAGGACTGCAAGGGGGTGATTGAGCTGGCCGACGTGGAGTCTGTCATGCCAGGAACGCCGGCCATGGGAGCGCCCAAAAACATCGAGGAGAAAGCCTTCTTTGATGTGAGCTCGCCTCCACGCTGTTTAAGTCTGTCGCTGCTCTCGCATCACGTGGGCACACTGGCAGGAAACATTCACAACACGCTTACTGTTTTATAAGTACATTATTTCTATTTAATGATACTCAAAAATGAACTCAATTGGGCAGGTAATGTAATGTATTAATGTAATGTAATACAACAGCAAGCCTAATACACCTGTTGCTGGCATTGTAGTCACACCACCAGATCAATAGAAACCTACATTTATATATATTCGTATATATATATATACATTATTAAACGTATTATTGTGGTACATATAGCAGATATAAATAGTGTAATGTAGCGATCTCGGTTTCGTCTACATCAAGTCACAACACTGAAATGTGACACATCTTCACATTGTGTTGTGTTCAAGCAGTAGCCAGAACTCTGATACAAAACTATTAGTTGCTACTCAATATGGAGCTGAAGAAGGGACGGTTGGACGAATAGCTGTAGTGTTGTGCAGACAGGACAACTAGTATTGTTCAGCTCCAGCCCTTCCCATGGTGCCTCTGTTCTCCAACATGCGTTGCTTGTGGTTCTCAACAGTGAAGCCTCACATCCTCACAGCTCCTTTTAGTTAAAGGACTGCAGCCGGCTGTTAGCGGAGGTTCCACTGTGTGCTTGACAAATGTGTAAACACTGAAGCTGCCTGAACAACTGAAGGGTCGTCCTGTACTGTTCTACACGCCTTAAATGATTAATTTAGACCCCAAAACATGTAGTTTCAAAATACCACAGTTCCCCTTTAGGGTGTCCTCAAAGTGAATCTCAGAGGTGATGCATGTTAAAATGCACATCTGCTCGTGGCGCAGATGCTTCTCACGTGAAAATGTTACAATGTGCAAAGAGTAGTACATTCAGTTTGATTACATGTTTTGCATGTTCGTGTACTTCAGTCCTCCAATCACTTACTTTCCTTTGGTCTTCCAGCTCAAGACGACCAAAAGAGTGTACAACTTCTGTGCCCAGGACAGCCTGAACGCACAGCTGTGGATGGACAGTGTTCAGAGCTGCCTGTCAGACGCCTAGAGGGGAGGCAGGACTCTTTACGGAGCAATGCAACCAAGAACGAATGAGCAGTGCTGCGGCACCTGACGGACAACTGTGCCGACCAATCCCAGCGGAATGTGGAGGGGAGGGGGCCTTTCACCACTTCAGCTTTGTTCTGTTCGCTAGTGTTGAACTAACTAACCTTTGCGTCACAATGTTTCAGTGTTTTTGTTATAAAAATAAGAAAAGACAAAAAAAAACAAAAGAGTCCCTGAAGAACTACGTGCTGTCATGTCAGCAGGCAGCTGCAGCCTCTCACCTGCCGGCCGTGAGGCCGCGTGCACAAAAACAAACGCATATTCAAGCACGCCGTGTTCCTGTGTGGCGTCCTGCAGCTCGGACCAGCATGAAGATCTATCCAGACCCTCCACCTGTATCCACGACCCCGTCCCCCTCCTACTAACCCCACCCGCCCTTTGGGACACCCCGGGGGAGGAATGACGGAGGAGCTGCAGCGGCTCGGCTGCGTACAGGACTCGGACTGCTCTGGAGGAGGCGTGTTGATGAACACGCGCTCGTCCTTCCGGTCTTCAGAGGTCTCTGCTCCCTTTGCCTCTCACTGCCTGATGTAGCCCCTTCGCAGTATATTTAGAGGAAGTTGAGTGTGTTGCTGCAGCTGCAAGTGGGGGGGCCTCAACGGTTCATGAAGGATTTCAATATCTTTTTTTCTTTTCCAAAAACTCAAATTTGAACCAGAGAGATGGACGCTCGCCGCCTGTCCTCCAGGCAGGGACGATGACATACTGTGAAATGAATCAGTCGTAGAGATCAAACCAGGAGAGCCGGAGGAGGCGGAGTCTGTCAGGTATTGAGTGTGTCGGTGAAATGTCACTGAGAGTGTTTACAGAGTAGACGAAACGTTCCTCACTAAGCTCTGCTCCTCCACCGGGTCCTGAGCAGCACAACCACTGGTAACATTCACATTATTTTAAGGGATGCTGAAGGAAAAAGGAGGGATTTATTTTGTAGCGACGTCTTAAAACAATCTATAGAGGGAGATCCAGAAGGTAGGGGATTAAGAGGAGGGCTACTAATGAGAACAGTGACATTATGGGATGCTTCGGAGAGAGGATTTTTAGAGGTGGACATGGAATTGCCACGGTGTTGTCGGAAACTGGATGTTAAAGGAAAATTCAGGTCTTTTTTTAACTGTCATGACTGTTCACTCTGCACTCACCAGCAGTGATACACACTCCACAGCTTAAAGACAAGTCGTTCCACACGTCCACTCAAAGGAAACAAACCGTCGTGGCAAACTGAGAGCTTGTTTGGTAAACCAGGGCAACCAGCTGTGTGGTTCTCCAGCAAACATGCAAACATATATACACAGCATGACGATCTGCAGAAACACCAAACACCTACTGCTCAGCATTTCATACACGGCAGGATTCTACTGAAAACGAAGTGCTTTGATTGAATTTAGAAGACAAGAACAGAAACCATCTGCTTCTCACGTGTAAACCGCCTGGTGTGTGCAGAGACAGGCTCAGTTAGCTACAACAGGTAATCACTGTCTATCTGAACGTTTTGTTCCCATAAAGGAACACGTCGCCTGTCAGTTTTTCTTTGAACATGAATGCTATGTTGTTTTGCTGGAGTCGTGTTTCGGAGCGAGTGCAGATCCAGCACGAGCCATCAGCCTGAATATTCCATCGTCCTGGAAACGAGAGGTTGAAAAACACCTGAACTTTCCTTTAATGATGCCAGGACAGAGAAGGTCACCCCAGCGTGTGAGTGCTCACACGCTTGCACTCTGTCCTGCACGTGATGCTGGTCAGTCCGCTCGTGTCGACAGCAGTGTTTGAGTTTAGCTGCAGTCTGCGTCTGTTAGTCACAGAAACAACGTTTAGCTGGAAGGTTTCGAACAAAAAGTCACCTTTTGTTTATGTTGTCAATGGTTTGTCAGACTGCCCCCCCCCTCTCTTCAGCCCTCTCCTTCACACATACAAACCACTCTGACCCACACTTGTTAACACAAATCCTGCTATGTAAAATAAGGTTCTACTGCTGTTTCTGTTGAACATAAAATTTGAAATTGTAGATTTTTTTGTGTCTAATAACTTTTTTGTACATACTACTCCAGATTTGTATGTAACGTTTATGGTAGTAATTTATTTAACTTGTCTCCTCAGTAAGAAAGTTCCTTAAGCACCACTTTATTTTTAAATTAGGAATTCAATGTGCCATTCGTTTATTTCTGTATTAATGTGACTAATGCTTTTTTTTTTTTTTTTTTTGAAAAATGTAAACCCTCAATGTCAATTTTTCTTTTTTTTTGTAAACATGGTTGTCCTTACTTCATACCAACCGTTAATGCAAGAGTGGAAATGAAGTGTTGTTGGAAGACGAAGCCTCTGGGCTGGGTTTTTTTTTTTTTTTTAAAGGCTGGTTGGATTTTACTGCGTTGCTCTCCCACAGTGCTGCGATGTTCTGGACGGAGGTTAGAGTCACAATAAATTTCACACACAATAAGTCTTCCTGGTGCTGGGTTCTGGCTGTGCTGCTGCTAGCGTTTGTGTTAAATGGTCAGTGATGAGCTGGGACATTGTAACAAGCCCAAATGTGCTGTGTCCATAACTAACAGAAGGATGTTGGCAAGTTCATTTAAAATGCATGTAGTCAAAAACAGTGTAAGATAGTAATCAAAGATGCCAAACATATTATTTAATATAGTAATATCAAAGAATTATGTTTAATACGTTGATTGGGAATATGGTGTGTTCACAAACCTCGAAGAGAAACTTAAAACCAGGCTGAAAAGCAAGGTTTCAATGGCATCTCTGGTTCAGTGTCGCACCTGTAACCACACCCAACAGTGACGTTACGGTGTCCTGACGCACCCTGAAGTACACATCACATCTGCAGCCAGGTGAGAAGTAGGGTTGCAGTTCTTTTCTCAGTCGATTTGTTTGGTCGTTAAAATGTCAGAAAAGAATGAAAAGGGCGGTCATAGTACCCAGACGTGGAGACTTTTTGGCATTTTTTGCTTGGAGGTGAATTAAACGATAATCGATACTGTACTGAGGTCAGCAAAAGAAGCTCTTCAGCTGGTGTGGAGTTGCTTAGGATCAGTGGAAAGAAAACTTGCCATCCTGACAGCTGCCTGCTCTGTTGTATAAGCATTATAATAATGGTTTAAAAAAAAGAAGCTAGAAATCTATGTAGCTTCCTGTGGTGTTTTAAGTGTTGGTTTTTAGAGACGTACACAACCAACATCATGATCATACATCGCTAAGTCTCAGATCACCTCGTGCATCTTAAAATGATGCCTCGCTGCAGCAGCCAGAACCCGCCTGCGGGAAGACTTGTGACCGCTGCGTTCAGTCAGCTCGTCTTCACTCGTTTACTCGTCAACACACAACACCTACATTAACCACAATGACATAATCCTTTTATTTATTTTTGTTCTTTTTTAAAAAGTTGATTAGAAATGACTCTGAGCCGGGTTATGTTGTCAATCATGTCAATATAGTTTTTAGAATCCAAATAAAAACTGTGGGTTTAAATGTTAATCAGCGTGTGTATTGACTAATTTCACTGTGTTCTTCATGATCTGAGATATTCATCTGTAAATCAAAGAACATGTGTCCCTGGGTTCTCACCGGGTTCAGCACCTTGTAGCTCCTGTCAGCTACTTTTAGAACCGACTATCCTCCACATTACAGCTGATCACTGTTCAAGGATCATTTAATTCTACCTTTCAGACAGCCATTTCTTTCAGTATGCTCCAAATGATCAACTTGCACTTGACTTAGAACTTAAAGCTGCATTTATAGATTTTGGCCACTCGGGGGCAGAAGAACGGAGCTGTAAACATTAGCATCTTATCACCATATAAAGTTGAATGTTTTGTTTTCACAGAGCATATTATTCACACTCCTGAGGGAAATATCCAGCTCTAGCTGCTTAACGCTCCACCATGTTCACCAGCTAGATGCTAAGTGTGCTGTTTGCTGCTGAGCAGGTGGTGTACAGGCGGTAAGCAGGCGGTTTGTCGGCTGGGATCCACGCTGAGGAGAGCAGCGAGACGGAACTGAAACTGTCAAGTTGCGGGACTGTAAACCCAAACTGATTCTAAAAAGGGTTCAAACAGTTCAGAGTTGAGAGAAACTGCAGTGTTGATAATTCTGTGACCAGCAACACGTCCACTGTTAAAAACACCGATATCAGCACTGCAGAAACAGGTAATCCACTGAGTGAACGCCTGCGGCCTTTCAGTTGTTTTGGTCAACGTTACTTTTCCATGACGATCTGCAGCTTCTTTCTAAGGACACGCTTTGCACGTTGCTTTCTGAGAACGTTTAACAGACAGCTGACTGTACACGTGCAGCGGCTGCCTACCTGCTCCTGACCTCTGACCTCTGCCTCCTTGCAGACTGGGTGTTGGGCGCAACAAATGACACCTTTCATCCTTAAATGGAGTCGTCACATAACCTCAGCTTGAACAGAGGTCTGATCAGCCAGGAGAATGGAACACAGCTGAGGGGGGGGTTTAAACTGAGCGTCCTCGTCTTATTAACATGAAGCTAGATCTCTGCAGAGGTGGAAAGACAACAACCAGACGGGCAAAGCTTTTGGTATTAATGTGGTCAACCAGACACTTTTAATTTCAATTTTTTTTTTTTTTTTAACAATGATCATAGAACCCGATCACTGTCAAATGATTTAAGTAAGTACACCAAAGAGGCCTGGAGCTCTGCAGAACCCAGACCTGCCCTCTTTCCAATCCTGCTGCTCAGAGAGAAATAAAATTAAACTTTAAAAAAAATAATAATATACAGCGTTACTCTTACCAGATGCCACTCTCGCCCTCCCTGTGAGTAAGTGCTTGGTGGAGAGAGAGAGAGAGAGAGAGAGAAAAAAAGGAACAGACAATAGTAATTTCAAGATTGCTTGTAAAATTACTTTTTAAATGTAGATAATATTTGTATATAGGTAGATAATGTTTGGTTGATTTAAGGGGAATAGCAATAAGAACTTAAAGGTCAATACAATCAGAAGGTCTTAGCTCACTAGCTAGGTCAACAGAGAACCGGTTATACATGCACTAAAAAGAAAAAACTCAAAGAAAACATTTAAAAATCTGACAGATCAAGTTGAGATTATATCCAAATTTGTTTTCTCCAAAACGACACCAAGTGAGTCTCCGACGCTTGACTAATTATTTTTAAAAAGGAAAAAATTTTGAATTTCATTTTTAAATAAAATGGCTAATTGACATTATTGCACGAGCAAGACAGTAATACTATTAGAGCTGTTCATCAACCTCCTCCTCCTCCACAGACCCCTCCTGAAGCACTTCTAAACATTCAGAAACCTGGTGACGTACGACAACAAGAGTCTGTTCATCAACAGCAACCGAAAAGAAAAGAAACAAAAAGGGAAAGGATGGATAAAAACCTTGACGTGGGTGAGAACAGATAAGACGGCCAGCAGAGATGAGGGTAGAACACTTACATTGTGCTATAATGTACAGTAAATGGCTGCATAAGTGCTTTCTCTTAAGCCCGAGGGAAAAACATGTTTTCGAAAAGAAAAGAAAAGGTATTTATTGTAGAGGCATCATTAAAAGTTAGCCTGTGCTATCCATTCAGGGGTGACGATGTAAAATCCCTAACAATGGGATTCCACCAGCTTTGAGCAAGTAGGAGAGAAACTTTCAGGACATAGAAAAAGAACCATGATGACGATGTTACCCCTCTGACTGTCTGCTACATTAAAACTGCACGGAATCGTGTGCAACATCGGAAAAAAGGCGTTGAAGATGTTTCCTCTACACTCCGTTCTGTCTGTTAGACTCTCTGTTGTTGTTTTTTTGTTATTTTTCATATTTTTTTTTTTTTTTACATGTTCCGCCGCCTCATTATTGGTGTTGATTGGCAGTGTCCAGGTCCAATAACATGGCAGAGTGATTCAGTAAAAACACTGCAGCTGCAGCGAGGGTGTGTAGGGGCGTCACTCTGGAGGAGGCCGACAGTCACTGCTGCTTCAGCCGGCCGCTCCCGCTCACACCGGCCCGTTGACCGACACTTCCTGCGGCTGCGGCGGCGTTTCCTCTCTGTGAGGACGACAAAGGAAACGGGTCACATGTGCACGGGGCCTGAGAGGGTGAGCGTCTGCCGAGGACACACAACATCTGCGAGGAAATTTGTTTTAGCAAACTGTTGTTTGAATTAGATGCACAATGCTATCTGTAGTTCAGTGACAGTTTTTCATCAGGATACAAAGACAAACATGTTGTTGACAGAATAAAACAGTAACTGTCTTGTACACCTGTTAAGCGCTTCGAGGCTGCAACTGATTATCTCCACGATCAATTCATCTGCAGATTTCTTTCATAACTGAGTGAATCGAGTTAAAATCAATTAAATATCAGAAATAAAAAAAGGCCGAAGTGATCATCACATGGTAACTTTCCCCACGTGGCTCTTTCCAAAGCGCTCTACAGTTTGGTCTCACTCACACATCGGTGTCGTGGCTGAGGACACTGACTGTGGGCAGGAGGATTAACAGACGACCCGCTCCACCTCCAGAGTCTGACTCACACTTACACCAAAGAAAAGCAGCAAATCATCTCGACTGAGAAGCTTGAACGACTCGTGCTTGAAACCATTACAACAACAAATGGTCAACAAAAGTTACCAAAACCCAGCGACCTCTTCGACTTGCTAAATAATCCATTTTCTTTTCATTATTTTAGTTTCCTACGGCTTGATTTTTATTTCTACATTAGAAATCAAAGAGTTAAGTCCCAACACTTGAACTTACTTCCTGTCGGTCTGTGTGGTGACGGGCGGAGCCTCAGCAGGCGGCTGCTCTGACGCGGGCGGAGGGTCCAGCAGAGACAGTTTCTCCAGAGACACCGGACTGTCCTCGCTGCAGGACGCAGTGACAAAAACAGTTACCCATCAGCCCTCACACCAAGACTCACTGTCTGAACTATTACTGTGTCAATCATCAGGGGGACCGACTAGTGGCAGTAATAACCTAAATATTACTAACACTATTTGGTATAAATAAAGTGTGTGTGTGCTCACAATGACTGATGCAGTATATGTATTGCTGTAACGTAACAAAGTCATTTTCCCACACTGCACAACATTTGAAGTAGAAACTTCTGTACGTTCACTGTGTGAACAGAGCGAGCCTCCAGGATGTCGTTTACTGTGAAAGGATGAATGAATCCCGGCAGGTCAAATATAGAGCAGCTCTGTGTGCGGCTGCAGAGCGGACTGGTCAACACGGGGTTCCCCCTCAGCTCAGCTATATGCCAACCTTTTGAGGTCAGCTGTCTTGTTGCCGGGGGCGGCAACGGTTTCCGAGGCGACGGACGCAGCGGGAGGAGCCCCGGCGTTTTTGTCATCCTCCTCGCTGTCGGATCCCCCGGAGGAGCTGCTGTCGGAGGCCACCAGAGGAGCCTTCTTCCTTTCTCCCGCTGCCCAAGCACCCGAGGAGGAGCTGGCATCTGCTGACAAACACAAAGGTTACGTTGATGTTTTTGGAATCGATCAAGACGTTTGTTTGAAGTTGGAAATGTGTTCCGGGGCTTAAGAGCGCATCTCTAACAGACGGAGGTTAGTGAGTGGTGGTGAGAGAGCTCAGAGGATGCAGGTGAATGCTCACCGCTCTTCTCGTGGTTTGGTTTGGCTTGTTTATCTCCGTCACCTCCGCCCGAGTCCACAGGAGAGCTGCACCTGGGGTCCTTCTGTGTACTGTACGCATCAAGAGGAGAAAAGAGGCTTCAATTGTAGTGCAAAAGTAAAGAAGGCTGCTTTTAGGTTGGAAAGAACGACACTTGTTTGTACACAACTTGGGATTTGTGACATTGGGCTGTTTAAATCATTTGACTTGAAGTCTCCACCTGTTGTGGCTGTACGGTGTTGAACTGGTTTAATATGGCACACAGCACCGTCAACATCAACAACACACGTCCACTGTAAGTCACGCGTTCTGTTTTACCTCAAGACCTTCAAATGGTCACGTCACAGAACATCACGTATTACTCAACATAACTACAACTTCTATTGAACAAACGTCAATCCTCTAACCAAATGAATAGCTCCTCCTCACACAGAAGGACAGATGATTAGTAAAATCATTTCCACTACAAACCAGAGAAACTGCTGTCAGGAACTAAAAGTCTGTTTGTTTCTGTGAGAATCAACGGCAGCGTTTCAGAAGCTGCTTTCACAGCAGAAAACCTCCCGTTGTTGCACGAGTCAGGTGGAAGGAAAAGAAGCTGCATGTTCCATGTCTCTGTACCTCAACAATCACGACATGGAGTAGTATTTCTTTCCTTCACCCACTGTTCTCGGATCTCTCTCTCCCCTCGTGTTGTCAGCTCTCCCTCTCTCTCTCCCTCTCTTGCGTGAACAATGAGTGAAGACGACGACACAGAGGCGTTTGTTTGTTGTATTTATAAACAACAAGAAATGTCCAACCCTACAGTACTTTTACTGTTTAGTGATACACACTATCAAGTGCAGCAGTGTCTGTGTGACCAATCACAGCTGCTGAACCTCTGGAAAGCCCCCCCCCGAGATGAAGGACTTTTTATTGCACAGGAACTACATTGAGTCCATTTCCTCACAAAGCTTCTCAGTGGGAAAGTGATACCTGCTGCAACATAAACCACCACACATTCACTTTCTCTTCTCCATCCGAGGAGACAACGTGTTGCTTCTCACCCGGAGAAAGGCTGGAACTCAGTGAAGTTGGCCCAGCCAGTTCCCTGCGTCTCTGCTCCCCCCGCGGAGCTGTCCCATCCTGCTGGGGTTTGGGATGCTGCAGTCCCTCTGGAGTCCCTGAAATTTGCTGTCCATGTTGGACCTGGAAACAAGACAAACAGACGCTCTTTTAAACAAAGTCCATTTTGAAGCTCGTTGGTTCACGTGACTTTAGGATGTGCCGTCTTTTGATGTACCTGTATCTGACGTGTTCTGCTCAGAGTCCTCGTCCTCATCAGATTCAGATCCGTGGTCCCGCTCCCTGCCTCCGTTCTCCATGCTGCTCCTGGAGTTCCCCTCGGAGGATTGGGAGACCCCAAACCTGGAAGAGAGCGACAGAGTGCAGACGTTGAGGAAAGGTGAAGGTGAACAGAAAGAAGACGGAAATGCTCCGTGTACTAACATCTTCGGGTTCACCTTGTTCTGGATTTAGCTTGTGTTGCATAGTTCATCTCCTTTTCCTCCCAAATGTCTTCTTCTTCTTCAGCATCATCAAACTGGCGTATCCTCTCTTTACAGCAGGCTTCAAAAGCAGCCACGTTGGCCTGTGTACAGACACTTGAATTTAATATGCAGCAAGCTCAAGTCTTTTCACTTACTTATGTTCCCTATCCCTATGTTCCCTACTGTTGTAGGGACATGAACAGCAGTAGCTGTAGGATTAATGTCAGTTTGATTATTACACATTTACGACACAAACACTTGCAGGACACTTACACTATTATCATCAGCATCTAGATTGAAGTTTATTTCGGCAATTCTGTCAAACGTGGCGCTGAGGAAAGAGAATGAGAGAAAATGTTCAGACATCAGCCAACATGCTGTGGGTTAGAGACACCTTCACAGACGTCTTACAATAACGTGATAATAGACAGAAGCGTCTCGGAGCTCGGTGTAGGTGAGGTTTTGCTCTGTTGACTGCACACGTTGGCGTGCAGAGTTGTTTGATTCCGAGTAGGAAATAAGACTTTGTGCTGCTCACTTGATATTTTCGTCGTGCTCGCTGAACTCCTCGTCATTGAACCCAAACTGGTCCACAAAGTTGGCAGTCATCTGTTGGATCTGATAGTCAGAGAAGGCCTGGGAAGGGCAAAGGTGGCGATATTATGGGCAGAAGACGTTACTAGAGGTGGATATTTCTTTCTTATTGCATGCAACAGCAGTGTCAAGTGTCCTTTTGTTTGTGTGGTGGTGACGGTCCTACCTGCTGGAGGGACAGGTCGTTAGGGAAGGGGCTCTCCATGTCGTCGTCCTCGCTGGACGAGTGCATGTTGTGGGTGCTTACCTGCAAGACAGTGCAGAGGTTTTAGTGTTGCGGTAACATTCATCATGTAAAAAAATGATCTTTTGAAGCTGTGGAACTCTGCACCGGCATCCTCACGTCATCCTACAGTACAGCACCGAGCCTTAGTGAAGGAGAGGTACGATCATTCCAAGCTACTTACAATGCAGTAAATGCATTTTCATGCAGTGTAAATGACCACCTGCTGTTTGTAAAGAAGTCTAGTTCATGTTCCTCCTCCTGTGAAAATACATCACCAGATATCATTCTGCTACCTGGGACTTCACTGAGGGGATGCTGCCAGGCTTCAGCATAATCAGGACCACTATTGTTCATTAATTAAAACCACAATTTTCAACTTTTCTTGCGTATCAACTGAGATTTATTAAATAACAAATGTGAAAATAATCATCAAATTGACTGAGAAGCTGGTAACGGCTTCAGTCTGACACTGTGCCGGGCTGCTCTGTGCCGTCCTGATTAACTTAAACTGGGAGACAAGAGGAAATGAGAGGAAGTTACAAGAAAGCTATTCCTGCAGATGAACCTGGGTGCTACTGAACGACATCTCACCAGCTCTACCGTGTTCCTCCTGTTAGTCTCTCTCAGGGTCTCATCCACAAAGCTCTCCCAGCGACCTCTGCAGTCTTCTGGAAGCTCTGCAAAAGCAGGGACATTCATTTTCACTGATGCTCAAGTAGAGGTGGGCAGCGCACTGTTCTAGCACACTGTGCCGGAGCTTGTGTCAAATGAAGAACGTCACGTGACTGGTGCTTCAGAATTCAAAGTTTCAGGTGAACGGCACATTAGTGGGTTAAGAAGAAAGAAGAAGAAGTGAGTAGAGCTGCCACTTGTCAATATTCAAACCCGACATTTACAGTCCATACCCCCTTTAAGAAACCGTCGGCAGTAGTTTGCTTTAAGATCCAGCAGAGGGTGCTCCATATAATTCACTATCAGCTTGACCTATTGCATGGCCTATTGACCTATCAGTGTAAACTAAGTACTAAGTGATGTTTGCTAAGAAAACAAATGACGCTTGCAAGCAAAGTCTTCGAATTCATTCCAACGATTTGTGTGTCATTTCAAAAATTGCTCAAACTGGATTTTTGGAAAGTTTTCTGGAAGCACTTCTGAACCAAAGTATTACAGATATAATTATAACACGCACACTTGCACATATGAGACGAAAACTATTTAAATCAGAAAGGTGTTGTAGTGGCTCAGCCCCAGTCAATCACTACTTTGCAACATGATTTACCTTTGATGAGGTCAGCAATCTGAGCCTGTACTGGTCCTTTGTCCAGGTTCTGGACCACCATGTTGGCAATTCTGGTCAGATGACCCATGTTGCCTCTCCTGGTGCCGCCTTCGGACCTGAGATTCACAGGGATAAACTCACGATTACCTTCAACTCGCAAAGTAAGTTGCACTGCAACACATCTGCACTTGTCTGTTTTATAAGTACTACTCCGGCTGAAAAGGTAATCGAAAGATATCATAGAAGTGGAATATCCAGATCACAGCAGCTGCAATTTTTAATAAGGTCAAATGTGTCACGACCATTATACCATTATAAATGAAACACTGTGGTGCTACAGAGATGCCCCGGCCTACACATCATATTGTCCAGACGTAAGGCAACATGCTTGTTAGTACTCTTGTTAGTATGTCAAAATAATAGCAATACGATTCTTTTTTGTGTATTGTTAATCCTTAAGTACCACAATAAATATGCAGCTGCAGAGGTATAATGCGGTGGAAGAAAACTATTTTAATAAAAATGGATGGCAATACTATGGATGTAAAGAGGTTCTTACTGTATTTTATCGTTCTCTTCCCAGGCTTCAAGGATCCTCTGTACAAGCTGACACTTCTGGAAGAGCTGAAGGTTCAACAGAAACACAGAATGAAGACGAGTGTGGGAAGAATTGAGAAAGAGCATCATAACCTTGCAAACAACACAGCAGAGAACGTTTTGGGTTTAGCCTGGCCACCTACATGTGCCACGAGGGCATTGTGGATAGAGGTCTGTGGGTCACTGGTTCTGCCCATCTCCACTGCCTCCCCCTGCGCTTCAGGGTTGGACGCTGCAGGCTTCCCATCGTGGTTCTGGAGGCCTGTGTTTGGCCGCTCCTCTGAGGAAGGATGGTTCAGGACAGCAGCCACACACAGCTCCACTTGGAAGTGCAAAAAGTTATTCCAGGAGTATTTGAAGAACAGATCCTATTCACAGAAACAGAGAGATGTGTACAGTGGAATTACACACATACAGTCAGGTGCTGCGTCAAAAACGCAGATTTTCTCCTTCATTTGAACCACGGTGTTGCGTTCAGGCTGCAATAAAGATGAAACTGATTTAACTTCTGCAGAAACGCAACCAGACGTCACACTGCAGCAGCCAATCACAACAGCAATCAGATGGTGAAGAAGAACTTTGTTCATTTGTAGCATTGCCGCATTAGCTGTTTACCTTTATATGCTGCGGTTTACCGAGCAACTGTGAATATGAAAGAGAGACTGATCAAGTTGTTTGACCTGCCACGAGGGAGCACAGAGACATTAATTGCTGTGCAGTGGCTTGGCTTAAATCGCTCTTCAAGCTGGGATTGCAGGTTAGTATCAGACCACAACATCTGATTCAATGTATAAAAACAGCCAAAGACAGAACATCAGCAGTGAATTGCACGGACAACTCTCCTTAACAGCATGCAGTTGTCAAGATGTATCAACAGCACATTTTAAGCACGGCTTTAAGCATTTTAGCCAATTACTGCAACTTGCAGTGCGTGTTATGTTGGCAATAAAGGGACCAGAAATGATTTCTGCAGTGTCCTCACCAAATAGTGGGGGTTTGAAACCCCTGTCTGCTGAACTAGACACAAACATGATGGTCTTGTATGAACCTGCTCCAAATAAGCCACACCCACTGGCCTTTCATCAAGTGGCGTGATAAGGCAATCAGTACTACGCTGCCTCGTGAGCAACCTTGTGCAAATCTGATGCAACTTTTTCAGGTATAACACACAAACAGAATCAGGCAAAGGATCCTTCTAAAAAATGGATGGAATTACAAACACATATTACTCTCTGTGTGTAATGGTCACTTTGGATAAAAGCGTCTGCTAAATGCCTAAATGTAAATGTAATGGCAAAGAGGAGCTACAGAGTTTCACAGTCCAAAGTCAAGCCAGGCTTAGCCTACCAGTAGTAGGTCCATTGTGGCAAGATTGCAGAGCTCCTGGCAGATACTGGGGGCACTGGTCTGCAGCAGGGCGGCCACCAGCCGGGCCACGTGAAGGCGGGCGTTCCCCAGTGGCTGCTCTAGAACGCCAACGGTCGTCAATATTGCACTTTTCTGTAGAGGGAATGAGAAACGTACATCAACTAGTGTTGTCGCAAAAAGTTGTTTGGACGCCAATAAAGAAGAGCCCCTGAGTTTCAATGCAATAGCTGTACAACAGCGGGAAAGACAAGGCTGTAGATAAGGCTAAAATGTGCCAGCTACAGGCACTACCTGTTACCTACAAAATGAATCAAATACTAATCACATATGTGCTTCTGTTAAGAATTGGTTTGGCTTCATTCCTTTACCTTGGGGGGATCCAGAAGAAGCTGCTGGAAGTCCTTTAAATGGGGCTCAATGGCATTTAAAATACTGCTGTTGACAGTGTAAGACCTTTCATAACCCTGAGAATACAGATCCATCAGCCCTTCCAACCTGGGACACACAAGCAGACAAAACATTAGGTCACTAGACTTGAAAGTGGTGACTCATTTCCTCATACTTCTAATACTTACAATCCAAATACACCATGTGGTTATATTGCTCAAAAGACCCTGGGGGACCAGGACTCAAAGGGACCAAAATGAACTGAGCTGCCAACATTTACAATTAAAAACTTGACAGAAAACACTTTGGCTCACCCAGACCTCCTGGTCTCCAGTAAGGTAAGTAGCACTTGAGTTCCGTTAACAATGGAGGCCTCACTCCTCTCCCCCTCAAACATGTTCTTGAGGAGTCCTGTTACACTATCCTGCCTGAAAAACAAAGGTTTACTCAGCAGCACATTTAAGAAACAAACTAGACAATAATGACACGCTAATGCGTTCTCCTCTGAAAGCCAGCAAACCAGTTGTCCAGTTTGTTTGCTGTTGTTTATACTGTGGTGTGGGAATTCATGGGTGACATGTTGTACACCAAGGAAGCATTATGAAGGTTGCAAACCAGCTCTGCCAGCAAATGTTTATATAGACAACATGTTCTTTTTTTAGGAACATATGAGAAATTTGCAAATCAGGTTTCAACAACGCCAACTTCACCAAGTCTACCCTTAACATGATTCAAGGGAGACAGAGAAACCATGCAAAAAACAACATTAATTACGTGACACCCTGTCCGGGGCCATTTTAAAATGTTATTTCTAATGTACTGCAGCCAGGTTTCACTCTAAATACCATGAGCAACTGGAGACAAGTGAGATATTTCTCCTAGAACTTTAATCAAAGAGGTGATGTAAACTTACGACTCTAGCACAGCCAATAGAGGGTCAGCCTCCATATTCTCCTGCATCTGATTGGCCTGGTCTCGACTAAGGCGGATGATGTCACAAAGTGTTTGGGATGCATTTGATTGTCTCTGAAAGGTAAATTATTAAATTACCAGATGGCTTCTATAAGTTATGTTAATGAATGTACAGGATATAATAGTGAGAGGTCAACTCCCAGCAGGCCTGACACTCACTTCCTCGTCTTTGCCAGTATGGATGAGCTCTGTGAGTCTTTGTACCAACTTCTCCTCATTCAGCCACTTGGGGGGAGAAAAACAGTGTTAGATACTTTAAAGGCTTGTGCTTACTCATGGGAAGTACACAAAGACATTTACAGAGCTTACATAAAGGACCTCCTGCCTCAGCGGGGCAGGCTCCACACAACTGATGAGGCGAAGCAGCAGGTCCATCATGGCAGAGGCGTCAATATGTTTCAGCACCAGACCAATGAAACCTTCCTTTTTCTTTAGAAAGGTAATCACCTGGAAAACAAAACAAAATACTTTTGGTTCCACATAGCAGACCCAAGCAGAGGGAATTTGACCATGTGATCTTTATTGTCTTTTGTTTCTAAAAAACACTTCTGTTTTTCACTGTATGTCGGTTTATTACTGATTAATGCTGCTTTTGATTAACATGCTCTAAACAATAAACTGTTGCTCGAGGCGCCATGACAATTTGCAGTGTACCTGTTCCGTTTTCCTGGCAATGAGATTGCCGATGGTTTTGCTGAAGAAGCTGGCCAGTAGTGGATTGAGCGGTGGGTCCTGCTCCAGAAAGTGATAGAGCATCTCAAGGAGAGACTCGTCTCCACCAAGCTTATCGTTTATAATGGACACATCTGATGTCAGGAGCTCACAAGCAATGTTGGGAAACCTTGTGGAAAAAAACACACAAAAAATGAGTATTGGTGCAATTAATGATTTTAAAACGTATCTACCATGGATGTATAAAGAGAACTGTATACAGTGTTGGAGGCTGCTCGGTGGCACATGAAGCCAAAACAGTTCGACTTCCCGGGTATAAAATTACCCGGATCTTCCACATAGCTTCCACATTGTGCGGCCCACAGACTTTTCCTTTAACGCCGCCTCCAAACCGCTAGGTCTCATGGGTCTCAGAGTGCGCGCACTAGCCTACGAAACACTCCACCTCAGGCCCACCCATGTGAATGGCAGTGACTCTAGAACTCTGGATTCAGCTATTTATGCTTTTTACAACTTTTAGGACAATTTAAATAAGGGCTATTTAAGAGTTCGATCTGGCTAGTTGTTGTACCTTCAAAAAAATGAATCCTCTGATTTACAGACATCTCTTTAATAATGTAAGTCTATTGGAAAAAGACCCTCGGGGGCAATGTGCATCAGGTGACGGACCTGGAAGTTGTAATTACACGGTTTGGCCACTATGTCAAATTGGCTTCAACGCCTGGCACACCTTCCTGGGGGCTTGATATCTACACCCTCAAACTCTGCTAGAACCTTCTATCCCAGCATATTTACAAAAATGTAACAAAGGAGTGAGGGGACAACAACTGTAGGAGGTGTGCCCTCATGGCTTGGTAGTGTGCGGGTCAGGGGACACGGAGGAGACTGACTGACATTGATTATAGGGCATTAACATTCTTTTTCTTCATGTCCCAACCGGTTGACTCTGTGTAGGTTAACTTAAAACCGTAGATTGCATGTTGAGCAAATTTCAACCCATGAAATGCCGATATTTATAAATTTGGTAAGAAATGTGAACATTAACACCAGCACTGATGTGTTTCATCACAGTACAGTCACATCATTTTGTTTACAGCTCAAAGAACACATTTTAATGTGCAGAACCTCTTTAAAGAGGCATTGATGAAATATTTTCTGATCATCTGAGCCTTGTTTACTCTAAAAGAGGTCCAAAGAAAATGTACTATATTAAATTAAATCAAATTTGAACATTTCCTGTGGGGAGTTTCAGTGACCAGAGCAGCAAAAAATAGAATGCAGCAGTCTATTAAATAAAATTAAAGCAAAAAGGGGTACTGAGCACAACCACAACTCGTGGTTATTGGGGTTTTTTTGAATAAAAAAAGTACACAGTGACAATTTCTTATTTTGATGGATGTTAGTTCAAATAAATACTAGTTGCGACAATACTTCAGAGACAAAGAACAGTACGTAGAGTGTGAAACCTTTTTGTTTTAATGATGCAAAGTTCAGTTCTTGAGACATAACGAAGAATAGCAAACACTGTTTAAGCAAACACTGCCATGATGCCTCCATCTAATGAAATGGACTAAATGAATGCTGAAAAGACTCAAGTTAAAACTGTTGAAAAGGATCTTAAAACCAAAGTAAATGGATCAAACTTTGCAGCATGTAGGCAAGACATCTGGCTTATGGTTAATCTGAAGCTTCCAATGTTTTTCTACACTTTTATTTTAAGGAATCTATTGTATTTTTTGCACAAGGACTCTTTCCTGACTAGAACCATATGCTGTGTTTTTCCCCAGTCACATCCTGAAACCCATTACTAGTCCCTGCCATCATCACCACCGTGAGGACTCACTTAAAGCGGCTCCTCTCCTCCAGGTCGGCAGGCGGCTCTGTGGTGATGAGGCTGACCAGCTCCTGCATGCAGTGGTCCTGGGAGAGGAAGAGGAGCAGCCGCCGATTTTGGGCCTTGCACTCCTGCAGGACGTCATCCTCCTCCATCAGCTCTCTCAGCGTCACGTCCTCCCTGTCCAGCAGCTGGTCGATGTGGGAGGTGGTGTGCAGGTCGAACTTCCAAAACATGGTGGCCGCTGGAACGGGGGACACAGCCCTGGGGCCAAAGGACAGCAGAGCGACGAGGGAAGGTAAAGGGTGGAGGAGGATGGAGGAGGGGGACACAGAGAGGCCCAGCAGTGGCCAGAACAATAAAAGAAAGGGGTGGGAAGGGAAAGGGAAGAGAAGAGTGGACGCGTAGGTGGGGAAGGAAGCAGGGGAGAGAAATTTATGTAAACAAAGATGTAAGCAAGAGGATTAAAGTAAAAATAGCTGGAACAACAAAACATCACTATCACTTACAGCAGACTGCAACATTCTTGAATTAACTTGTCTTGTAAATGCATTTTTTAATTACACTAATTGTGATCTAATTATGGAGTACTCCAATTTATGCTGCACTATTGTAGGGCATTTGGGGCATGTATGGACTTTATAAAATAAGACTGAATGGAGGGTAACTGAAGAAATGTGGAGGTGATGTCTTCAGTCACTAATCAAGCTGCGCTTTGTAGAATTTGAACGTATATTTGGAATTGAATAGATCTACAGGCAACTCATGTACACAGTTCAATCAAATATACGAACTAATTTACAAAAAAGGACAACGGCTGGATTATTGTGATCATTACGATCACTAAAAGGCAGAAATGCCACACACAGTCAGGTGCTTATACATACCAGTTGATGAAATGTGGATATCTTTAATCAGACCTCCCCCACGGGCAGGCAGGCATTGGTGTTTGTGCAGACAACAGAGAGTGTGGCGAGGCCTGGCATTTATCAGCATGGGTCTCCTCTTAAAACGCAGGCCTCTTTAGGAGATGAGACACGGAGAGGCTCACCATAACCTGCATAACACAAAAATAAAACAGTGGAGATTATCAATCGACAGGGCAACAAGATGTTGAACCAATGACACTCTGTTAACATACTTAACAGACTGAGGATTTTCAGGCAATTATCCTTCACATACCCTTGTAAATTATATACTGAAGCTGTATTTACATTTTTTTTAAATGCAAATAAAGAAATGAAACAAATACTTAAATGTGTTAGTTGGCTATACAGTGGTGGAAAAACCTCCCCACTGAAGTCAGGACAGCAAAGTCACTACCCATCTTCCATCACAGGCTAAAAACCCACCTTTTCAGACTACATCTCAACAACCCTTGCTAGCACAGGAAGCAGATTGTCTACTCTGTGGTTTGTTGCTTAGTTAGTTGCAGAAAATACTACCAATGAAGAACAGCAGTGGAGAAAAGCAAGTAAGTAAAGTTGAATTAACAGCTGGTAGTCAAGGATGATGTTTGTTCTCTTCTGGGAAAGGGTCATGTGATGGCAGGCGTGACACATTTTAAAAGCAGGGACAGCAGCAAAAGTTTGTGATCCAGACATCCTCAATATTAACCTGTCCAACTTCAAATGCATACTGGTGAAGTTGGACATTTTTCAAAATGTAGTAGTCCAGATATGTCAGGATAAAGTAAAGAAAAACATGAATAAAACAACGGATAACACTTGGTGAATCCTTCATGTTTCATGGTACATTAAGAATACAAATCGTTAACATTTTCATTCAACATCAGAGTGGCATCCGTTTGAATAAAATGCAGAAAATATATCTAACTTTGGGGTTATTGACACATTTTGGAACATTTAAGTTCTACGGGCTATAGTTTAGCAAAACATAACATTTAGAATGGACGACCCACATGTTTTAAGTAAAACAACAACAACCTAGAGAGCTCAAACCAATGAATGTAATTATGATGTGCATGCCTGCATCAGTGAGGAATAATTGAACACAATGGGAATATTCACTAGCAAGTAAGAAGGCCGTAATAATGAACATTTTCTACAAGACAAGCTGACAAAGAAACTGCATCCCTCAGGTCTTACCCTACCTATTTTATGAAAATGCATCAGGCTACAGTCTTCAGGCCTATATCACATACAGCTCCCATGCCAGGTGTTAACATAAAGTTGACCATCAATACATATTAGGTAACATATCACTGTCACATACACATATCACCTGGAAATGACAATGTGATATTATGACCAGTTCTCAGGCTGACATACATCAGGCAGGTTACTTGTTGTTAAAAACTACACTGAAAGCATATACAGCTGATGTGTGTATGTGTGTGTGTTTGTCTATCACTTTAAACTGCAGAACAAGATTTGGTCAATATCTAGCCTACTTGTCATGTCTCATCACCACAACAGAGGCTTTTAAATGCCCACTATAAGATGGTGAGAACAAGTATTTGATGATTTTCTGACTATGCAAGTATGTTTAATTTGTTTTTGCACATGTGGGTACTGTGGCAGGTAATCTAGACCACCTAACACACCAGCAGTGACAAAAAAAAAATTACATCGGCCATCTTTGTCAAGGCTAGCATGTCGCTGTGAGCAACATGCTATCAACAGATCATGGAAGTAAAACTGAAGGAGGAAATCAAAGTGCTTCCTCCTTTTTCTTTTCCCTTTTTCCTGAAGAGGACCCTTCCCTGCACATGCAGCGGCAGCAGCATCCATCTGGCATGTCTTTACAGAGTACACAAGTTCAATTCAATTCAATTCAATTTTATTTATATAGCGCCATATCATAACAAAGTTATCTCAGGGCACTCAACAAGTGCAATAATAACCCGCCGAACGCTCCCTGTGGACACTGAGCAAGAAAGCAAATGCTTGACTTTACATCCAAAATAGAACCCACCAGAGGCAACCTCAACTAAAAGAGTCTACTTGGACATGTAATACGATGAAAAGAGGAACAATAGCACGCATAAGGGGCATACATGTGGATGCGGTGAGGCAACACAATAGTCTGTAATTAGGCAAGTTTAAAAGCAGTGGAATCAAGCAAAAGGAAAGTCTACCTGCACATTTACATGAGCTCTCTTTTACTTTCTTGCAAAATGTAAATACATATGCAACTGGTGGTGACTGAATCTGCAATAGTGCACTTCAGAAGATAAACAAAAGCTGCAGTCTTTTACAGCCTGTTGATGCTTACTTGCACTTTGATGCACTGGAGTTATAAAAGTATATGAACAGACCTGTATCTAATGCATGACACACAGGTGATGTTCCCACAATATAGTTCTTTATGAGAATAAAGGACAGCAACTTTTCTTCTGCTTTATAATACTCCTTCACAAATATAAAGAGTTCCTGCCTCCCCTACAAGTCACAATATTGGTTAGCTTTGGGTTTGTTTGCTGTGGAACCAAATAATAGATCACTTTAGACTTTGATAATTTAAGATTTGAGACCACATGATAGCTATATACTAATATACTATACTTGATAGATCAACCAATAACACTGATGCATGTGCATCCCTCCTTTGTAATTTGTTGGTACATGAGTGGGTCCCCACTCATGAGGACTGTCTAACAATGAGAGATGCACTGGTGTGTAGCTTAAGAAATGTAAACTGAGCTGTCGTAGCCTTGGCATGAAGAGCACGTCAACTGACTTGCGGTAGGAGCTCAGATTTCTGTTTACTTCAACTCCAGTGGATGCATCACTACCAAATAATACGAGATTAAAAAAACAACGAAGATTTACTTTACAGTGATTGCAACCTTCAGAGTTAATTCCATTCCGTTGTTTAAACACGAGTTACCTTTCTTTTTTCATCAATCGTTAACTAACGGACAAATAAACCTAGACGTTGTGTAACGTTACTTGATTTCAGTAGCTCAGCTGGGCTTCGCTGCTGCTGGCCTCAGCCAACTCCGAATGGCTGCACTGAAGAACACTGGCTAGGTTACTTAATTAACTAACGCTAGGTTAGCTCGTTAGTTACTAGACAATAACAAAGGCTTGCAGAAACACAATAGTGGAAAAATAAGTAGCGTTAGTCTTGATGGCACCCAACTGTAACGTTAAATGATAACGCTAAACGTAAGTTTGCGACTATGTTACGTTAATTCGTGTTAAGTAA
The DNA here is from genome assembly GCA_036023655.1 of Nannoperca australis. Taxonomy (NCBI): domain Eukaryota; kingdom Metazoa; phylum Chordata; class Actinopteri; order Centrarchiformes; family Percichthyidae; genus Nannoperca; species Nannoperca australis. Next base: position 4,496 of record JAVQJD010047736.1, on the reverse strand, counting down.
TCTAACACACACATTTGGCAAAGTTGGCCGATTAGCCAACATTTGTTTCTTAATCAGCGATAATTGGCGATTTTTTTACTACAATACGTTATCAAGTTAGCAAACAATTTAGCTAACGTTAACGCTAGTTCCTCCTTTCCTCTGATTACCACGTAAGCTAATTAGCTACTAACGGTTAACGTGTACTGAGTTAGCCAACTTAAATAGCTCTCCAACTTAGGTTCAACTTTGTCGATGCACCAGCAGAGTTAACGTTAGCTAGTTGATCAAACTCGTGACGATCGTTCCGTCCGAAACTTACCTTTGATTGAAACTCCGCTGCTATTCCTTCCGACTGTATGAGCTTGTTGGTTGAGTTTTTCGCCAAGCAGCCAGCTAATAAGTCACTAGCTATATAGCTAACTATACGCTAGCGGTGTTAGCTAAAATACATTAGCCTGTGAGCGAATAGTGATTTGTTTTGAAGGGTCAGTCTGCGACAGCACAGGCTACTGTTAGCTAGCTCAACTTAGCTAACGTTAGTCAAATGTGGCTTTGAAGTCTATCAAATAAACACTTCCCCAACATTAAAGGCTACTTGAGATTAATAGCAATACCTGCTATTTCAGATATAGAGTGTATGATTCGTACTCACGCATAAAGTAATTCAAACGCGGGGCTAAGTTTAGCATGCAAAGCAGGAAAAACTCAGTCATATTTTTCGAATCAAAATGGCGACATGGTTACGAGAGCGCGCAGTAGACCTACACGAGGACGTGCATTGACTTCAGACAGTGCACTGAGCTTAGCAAAGCATTTTGGAGTACTGTATGATGCGACACTGTTTTATATATACAATTAAAAAGTCTAATAATTCTAAGGATCTACCATACAATTAATATTATTTAACATTATGCACCCATGTGGACTTGTCTATGTGCAATACTAGGTAGTGACCTTCATACTTTATGGCATTTTAACCAACACTAACTTTAAATTGCTATAATTTATAATTCTTAAATGTGTGTTGTGGACATAAAACAACCTGTTACATTGATGAAAATAGTCATGTTCAGTTTAATTAAAGGGAGTTCCCCCCCATACAATGAATTTTAACGTATTTTTCCTGAAACCCACAGTTTTTTTTTCATTATTTTGATTTTCAGCCAATCCTCAACTCCAACAATGCCAAAGCGCATTTCTAAATACATTTAGTCATAGTGCTCTCCTAAATCGTTTCCCATACCAAATCTGACCCAAATTTAGTTTTGTTTCTCTGTTTTCTAATGTACAGAAATTTGTGCCACATTTATTTATTTAAAACAAACAAATTCCTATATAAAATGAACTGTACAATGGGTCGCATTGAATTATAACTATAAAATGTATGTATTTTGTGTAAATGTAAATTAAAGTTTACGTTTTGCTTTATTTTTTTGTTGGGCTCCATTTAATTAGCCAACAATAATATATGATAATAAATGTTCCATACAGTACTTATGGGGAACTACTTCAAGTGTGTGTTTTGTAGCTGGGCCTGACCTCTAACGTTATAAGAATAGTAGGTATACTAGCAAATCCTGTATTATATAGAAAATCACAATGTCACATTCTCAATATCTGAGACCAGTTTAGTAGTGTGGCAAGTAGGTGAGCACAGTGGACAGGACAGGCAGATTTGCTAAATGAAGTGCCATTTCCTTTAAGTAAGATGAATTATGTTGAAAGGCAAGGTGTTTTAATGCCTGCAGTCACAAATTATTCTCATTACTGATTAAACAAATACGTAGTTTTTTAATAATATGTCAATAATGACAAATGTCCATTCCGAGTTATGAGTATGGAAGCAAAGGAGGGCTGTAATCATTAGTATTTTACAAGTAATTCAATACCTAATTGTGAAATTGAACCTCAGTGTTGAAATTTAAATATCACTTAAATAATGGCATTGAAATATTTTACTTTGAAAAACTGAACAAACGAGTTTCTCCTCTTCAAAATGTTTTTAGAGGGTAATTTCAAGCTTAAAAATTAAAAAATGTAATAGAAAATTCAGATGACAGGGTTTTCCAGTCACTCACCTGAAGATGACAGACAGAATGTAACCTAAAAGGATAAAGGTCTGATCGATTCCTTTCAGGTTTAATTGTTTATTCACGGTAGCCCTTATATTATACGTAACTGATGATCCTTCAGTATTTTTCATTATGTCCTGACATTTTTGCTTTCTGATGATTTTCTCCACTCATCTTCGTCTGACAAGTTTTTCGCTTTTCTCCCCACTTATTTTCCTCCCCTCCTCTCTTACTTTCCTTTCCTCTGCCTTCACATCTTCCCCTCGCCGCTCTTACCCACAATGCATTGTGTTCACTCGTTGGATCATGGACCAAAGCGGTAAGCTAGGGCCGATGATAGCAAACTTCTTTTGTGTGATGTATTTTTCACTACACAGTCAAAGTTGTTGTTGTACTAGCTCCACAGATAACGATATATCATCCTCTCAGTAGACGGGTTTGCTACGGCATCCCGTTATCTTTCAGAGCAGTGTTTAAACTAGCCTGGTCCAGGCTAACGTTAGCTAAAAACAGACTATGGAAGGAGTAACGCTAGAGCACTTGTGTTCACCAAAAGTTGACGTTGAGTTCTAAATGAATACATAAAGAGAATGTGCTATGTTGCAACCGAGTTAACACATTTACAACATGAAAATGGCGAACATTACATTACATTTTCCATGTTAACTTAGGCGTAACCGCTAGCTGCGATTGAGTTGGGGCGTAAATGCTACCTGACCAACGTTAGCTTGATGCTAACTAAGCTAGCAAAGATATTAAGATGTAAGAGCTGCCATAGCTACTCGCATGTCTTCAGACAGAAATTAGCTGAGACACTTAGCTATTGATCTTATGGTCCTAAAATTAGACCGCTAAGGTCATAAGAGGTGGTTTTCATTAATCTAACATGTTATTCAAAGTTCCAAGACGTTGTCCCACATTATTAACTTTGAACTTATCTTTCTTGCTCTACCTCAACCGTGAGGGCTTGACGGGGAGGATTTTCTCCAAAACGTGTCCCGTCAGTAACTACTGACCGCAACTAAACAAGGGACTCTTCATCTGCAATGTAATTTTAAGCAGTGTGGACAGGCAGGGTCCACTATCACACGCCACATCATCATCAACATCATCATCGCATTTCCTGAAGCCAATTCCAAGGCTGTCACCCTCCCCACTGCTCATTTGAATTCTCTATTATCATTTCTAATAATCATATCTTATGTGTGTGACCCTGACGAAATGTTGGCATGTCCTTGTGTGGGTTGTGGGTATTTTAATTGGAAATAATTTGGAGCTTCCTGTACAGTGAGTTTTTCTGCACTCCCCATTTTTCCCCAGCAGACAATGACCTTCAAGGCAGCGATGGCTCTGGGAGTTTGGGTGGCCCAGATGTCCGCAGACAAATCCCCATCAAGCTCATTAACAAGCAGCCCATAAGGAGCAAACCTCAGCCCCGCACCCAGAGACCCAGTAGCAGGCCACCCAAAAGTGAGGCTGGAGAAGACGGTAGGCAAATTCTGCAGTAGACCATTCCTCTTAGCATTGCATTTTTAGGATATTACTTAAAAACCAGCATTTTATTGGGGCTGAGACAGTGTCCATGTTTCAAGTTTATGAATGTTTCATGAACGTAGCAAAAATACATTAAAAATAAATGTTTAATTGTCTGTTTAAACTTAAGGATTGAGCTTTATCAGATGTCATCTGACAATGGTCATAACTACATAGGGGTCACAAAACAACAGAAACTGTTAGTTGAATCTCACGTTAGGTTTTTTTTGTTGAGCCTGTCAGAGGCACTGATTAATTCTGGATGTTGATCGTAGGCAGTAGCTAAGGTAGTGTTGTTTAGTGTCTTTCAGTCAGCGTTGTGAGGGTTAGAAGTTTGACCACTTTTCCTCTTTGCAAATGCAGTTTTTCTGTTCTGCCAAATGTCATCATGGCGCTTAAGACTTAACTTTTGCAAAATTACAGAAAGTTGTTTCTGTCCACACTAGCATTTTATGCAAAAAGGAAATGTTAATTAATCCTTGTTGTACGTCGTGGGATTCTCCGAACTGGGGGTCTCGAGGAACTATGTGACAAGATTGTGTAGTTTGTCTTTGCACTACCATATGGTACCAATGAATTACCCTTGTTTGCCATAATCAATCAGACTATTGTGCACAATACAGTACTCTACTCTATACACATTACAGATTTTTGCCTTTATTTATCCAGTTTTGTCCCATTGAGGATATCTTTAACAAGGGAGACCTGACCTGAGAATAGCAGCAACACAGTTTCAACATGAAATTTAATAAATTAACATGCAAACACAGATTTTTTTATCATTAAAAATGACCAGATTCAATTCAATTCAATTCAATTTTATTTATATAGCGCCATATCATAACAAAGTTATCTCAGGGCACTCAATCACATGGAGCCGGTCGAGACCAACTTCCACACACACAAAGA
>JAVQJD010047703.1:0-20600 GCA_036023655.1 Nannoperca australis | reverse complement strand
GAAACGTGATTAAAGTCCCCAGAGATGGCCACGAATGCGTTGGGATTTTGAGTCTGTAGCCGGGCTATGGTGGAGTTGATGACGTCACACGCCGATGTGGGGTTAGCAGATGGAGGAATGTAAACAGCCACCACCAAAACGTGTAAAAACTCCCGTGGCAGATAATATGGACGGAGCCCAGCAGCCAACAGTTCAATGTCCGGGTTACAGATTCTCAATTTGGTGGTAATGTGAGAAGGGTGGCACCACTTGTTGTTCACTAGGACGGCCAGACCTCCTCCTTTTCTCTTGCTGCTCCCGGTGCTATCTCTGTCGGCACGAACAGTCAGGAAGCCCTCGATGGACACGTTATCTGGTATGTCCTTGTGTAACCACGTTTCACAGAAGCACATTAGACTGCATTCCCGATACTCCGTAATAAAAAAGGTAGTCTAGAAAAAAAATATATAACTAGCAGTTTTACTGTTGCTCTTTTGTCTTGTGTTAAGTTAAACTGCAACTCTGAATTTGCAGGAGTATTTTCATTAGTTTCATCCAAATTTAATACAGAAAATGAACAAAAGAAAATACACATACATGTGCGTTTCTATCCCCTACTGTTATGCTAATAGAAGTTGAGCACATCAAGGTAAACAGCTGGTGGCACCAATTCCTTCATTCTAGTTCCACTAAACCATTGCAGAAAAAGAGGGTGCATCTAGAAGACGTATTTAAAAGAACGCCATTCAAACCACTACGCCGTTTAAATGTGTTTTGTGTATTCACAGCCATTCCAACGTTCCACCTCCATTTGTGAGATGAAAACAAACAAAGCGAACTTGGTGGTAGTTTTAACCTGGCTACAGTACAGTCTTGCTCCCTCTGTGTACTAAAACAGTGCTGCAGAGACTACACCTGTTTTCTCAGATGTTAAATTTCAGACACAATTTCCTTTTGTGATTGCTTTTTCTATATTGTGTGGCAATGCCTTAAAATACATCTCAATGTGTCACCTCTGTTTCCAATTTCACCATGTTGTTCTTTAATCTGTATTATTTAATGTATGAGAACTAATAAACAAAAAAAGCTGCAGTGAGTATACACACATCTGTATGCTGTGCTGTTTCTAGCTTCTATTACAGGCAACTTCTACGTCATTGTTTTTTAGTGTTGCTAGAGGATGGAGACCTGTAAAGGATGTCTGCTACGCTTAAACAGCATTCTTAGCACATCAACAAGAAATGGAAAGGAAGACCATTTTTGATATTTTTTGTTGCAAGACGTGTGTGGAAACCACACTTTTTAAGCTGTATTGATAATTACATCTGAAAGTGCTATTGGTACAAATTCTTGGCTGAAATTATATAAATATGATATAGCAGTGGCTGAAATGATGAGTTTTCAATCTTGTCATTTTGTGTTTTACAGACACAATACAGCCAACCCAATCCCATGTTGGTGTACATAAACACACTAGTACTATCACTATGCTATGACTAGTGACCTTTGAAGAAGCACTCAGGGATGGATCAATAGAGTTTTCTTTTGTCTTCCCCCCCCCTTTTTTTACTATTAATGCAGACTCTCCAGACAAACATGGAAATCCACTTTAGAGGTGCAAATGTAAGTCCTGTCCCCCTCTGCAAGGTTGAAATCCCTCTGCCCAACCATCTATCTCACCTGGACCATAACGTGACTGTCAATTTAAAGTGAATAAGTGAGTGCATCTGTAAATAAGTAATGCAGTAATTGAGTTGGGAAGTGAAGGAATAAGAAAGTAAATGAGTAAGTCAGTGCTCATCGCAGATATACCTGTTACTTATCGCCTAACACATTAGCCGATTTGAAGTGCTTTAGACAAGTTGTGACTCTAAAATATATACATATATTTTTCTTTAATACCCAAATTTAAAGGGTTCCTTATGAAAATGTTTGTGTATTTAGGTGTTTATGCAGAAAAAAAAACAATTCAAAAAACTAAATTTGGATCATCCTCAAAAATTGTGTTTTGGTCATCTAGTATGAAAATGAGTAAATTGCAGAGTTGGCTGATATGACGACATAAACCGTTAGATCTTAGATAACCAGCAGACAGTCAGCTATACTGTTTCTACCAGTCCTGTATTCCTCGGAATGGTGCTTAATTTGGACGTCCACTGCCAACAATAAATGCCAATGCAGGAAGTGGAATATCCTTCATGTAGTGAGGCAAAAAGGTTAGAATCAGAATCAGGTTTATTGACCAGTAGGTTTTCACATACAAAGTATTTGCCTTGGTATATCAGTGCATAACAAAGAACATAGAAAGTACAATACATATAAGGGTGTGTTGGTGATCATTTAATAATAAAAAAGATCTAATGACTTATCTCTTGACTCAATTAGATTAAGACTCAATTATAAAATACCATCATGATTAGTCTATTAAATAGGTGTTCACTTCTTAACTCTTGTGTGGTTGAAACATTGTCAGTCATGTCCACATGAAATAAAAAGTTTTTCTTGTGTTTTTTTTTCTCCGTGGCCATAATTTGCTCCCTCTTTCTCTCTTACTCTCCCTCCCTTCCTCCACCAGGTTACATGAATGCCTGATTTAGTGCTCAATACAGATCATCAGCAGTATAACTTGGATATTTTACATTGTAAGAGAAAGCAGGAGTACAAGTAGTTTTGATGCATGATAATGTATACTGTTCTATCTTGTAACTTTTTAAATCTGGTGGGCATAAACAGATACACCTGCTGCTTTATGTCAGCTCTGTGTCAGTGCAGTGCTCTGATGTACTGACCTCAGATCAGCGTTCACAACTGGAGAGGAAACTATTCGAACAAGAAAATGTACTCAAAACTCTTAAGTACATGTAGCCCTCAGTCTGCACCCTTTCTAAAGCATTTCTAATAGAAATGATGGGAGACAAAATCCACAGTCCAGCCAAAGCTTCTATGAGGCTTCAGCTGTCTGGAACTGCCATTTGATTTGTCTAACTCAAAGTCTTTTTACTATGAAATATCCGTTCTGTGTTTCTCCAGACAGTGTTTTCTTGCTGAGCTGCAGCGGAGGGATAGTAACAAAAAGAGGGAAATGTCTACTAAAAAGGCTAACTTTGGAAGATCTGCACACTTGATTTATCAGACTGTCAAAGTTTCATATTATCTTCAGCTTAACTTTTTTTTTTTGCACAGAGGAGCAGTGTGGGTTTTGTCCCCTATCGCTTACATTGTAATTGCTTTAAGAAGTGAACTTTTCGCTGACAGTGCGGGCAGGGGAAACAATAGAGCAACCAACAGTGCTTTGAAGGTACATAGGGGCATGAGAGGATTGTTTTAGGACACACTTAAAAAATATGAACATATACTTTAAACATGCATACTGCTGCCATGTGCAAATATTGTAGAAAAGAAAATTGCATTTTTAGCACTGAATTGGCATTTAACATAATAATAAATAACGTCCAATATTGAGGTTCTTCTCTGGTAATTGTTTCTAGTGAAGTTGTCACTATTGTCTCTACTTGTATTAGACCAGTGTGGGAAATATTGCAAATCAGCTCCTGTATGATAATATGTGATATACTGCACCATTTAACTGTCAGGCATTTAATTCACTGTGTTAACCGGAAACAGACATTTGTACGTGCTTATTTTATCTCTAGCTTTTTTTTGTTGTTGCAATGTGAAAACAAAAGTCAGTCTTGACTTGTTTTAACATGACTTAAGGAACGTCATGTAATTTAACTTACTAAACTTAACTTGCTAAGGTCCCTATTTTAACCCAAACCTTGATCTTTTCCAAACTGCAAACGCCATGTCGTTTTGGGAGTCATATCTCCTGCCACCGGTAGAAATGATACTTTAGGAAATGCTCCTGTGGGTCGTATTAGAGGTTAGGATCAAATCACCCATGTGTTTGTATGGGTTGGAGGACTTGTGGCTGAGTCCACGTGGACATTTTTATTGTCATGTCAAGCAATCCTTACTTGACCCCATCAATGCCACTGAATGTCCACAATGCACTGAAGCCAGCACTGATTGCCTGTGTCTTGGTGGAGTTCCACTTCAGGGGGGAGTTGGATTCCTGCTGGCTCCATGTGATAGGCACTCGGTGGAGTCAGTTAGTGCCGGTGCTGAGCAGGAGCCCTGCAGACCCTATCAAACACACTTCACTCTGGTTCAATAGCACACTGACCAGGTTTTTCATCACTTGTTGAATGCTTAAGACTCAAGTCACTGCAAGATGTGTGTCAGTGAATAAAAAGCATTGCTTCAGTTCAGGCCACAAAATGCTGTTTGTCTCATATAAACAATCGATTTGTCTGTATTAAGATGAAATGCCTGAGATAATGACAAAAGTTTGGGCTCTGATTTGCTCCCAGTTATTTCATCTAGTGAATCACTGGAAATCATACAAAGCATTAGTATGAGTAGAAGATAAGTGTTGGATACAAACAAAAAGTTCTTAACATTTATTTTTGTTAAAACCTTAACTTAAGGTGTTTTCACACCTATAGTTGGTCCAACTCAGTCTGGTCCAATCAGAGTGTTTTACTTGGTTTGGTTGAGTGAAACAAAATCCATCACTACAAACCATGTGAGAACATTCTCACACACACAAACACTTATTGGTCAGATGTGTCTGGAGTGGGAGCTTTGAAAGTAAATACAGGACGGAGGTGGTTTTGTGCTAGACTAGTGCATATTTCTGTGAGAGAAACATTGTTGGTTCATTCTCTGGCTAGCTGGTGCTACTAGAAACTGTTTACGTGCTCTGCCACATCTCAGAGTGCAAAGCACGTCTACAGAAGCCATTCAGCTCAAACTTGGTACACTTGGTAGGTGGGTCAAATTGAGGTCAGATCACCTTCCTACCACAAACGAACATCTGCAGAGTTTGTCTGCCCAAATGAACTGCACTAACTGGGTAAACGCACAGGATTTGTTTTAACAAAACCAAACATGTTAGGTGTGAAAACGCCCTAAATCTCTGTAAAGTGTTTGTTGCTGTGACATTTTAGAGATTGAGATAAAAAGTATTGTAATGTAGTCCAACTGTAAGATATTGTATTGCTTTGGTCCAAAAGGGATGTTGCATTTGTCTACAATTGAAACAGCAGTCAATATTTAATGGTATGTCTTAACAGCTCACAAAGAAACACCTTGAATAGGAAACTTAAATATTTCTCCACCATCCTGAACCCTTCCCCATTATTCAGAATTATTTCTACCACTTTTGTATGCATTCAATTGGCTGCAACTGTTGATGTCTCTTCTTTGAACATACTTTGGGAAATACTCTTCACCTTTGTCTGCTTTAAAAACATCTCCTCTTCAAATTATGGAACAGTATAACCCCCCCCCCAAAAAAAAAAGCAATCTTGCTTTATACCGCAAACACAAAAGTGAACAACAATTGCATAAATATGAATTCTGCTGCACAGAATGTGGACAGATGTTTTCCAGATGCCACCGATGATAACAGTTTGTCTGGTCTGAAACACTGTGTGAGTTGATACTGTGCTGAGATCACACTCTGTGTAGGAGGAAGCACGAGTGTGGTTATTCTGATTATAACCAGAGGGAAGACAGCTTGCATATATGATGCTCATTATTCTAAGTATTACAGTTTTTTTGTGTGAGTGGCTTGTGGATAGTACGCCTGCGAAATGGCGAAGCTGAAACCCCCCGTAGGCATACTTCCAGTCAACACTGTGCCCACAGGATTTCAACTGTCACCCCAACCTGGATTGCCTTTTCTAGTTGCCCTCAATGTGATTCATTCATGTTTGCCTGATAGCGATGCCTCCTCTTTTTTTGACTCGGAGAGAACGAGCAGCAATGACAGCGTTGCCTCTGGCTTTTGAGTATCAACCATTAATGGCCTCACATATACTGCAGGGCTAAGTGAATCCGTTGACCACACACCCGGCGGCGTTAAACTCCCAGCCTGCCCATGCATCAGTGTCTGTGTGGAAAAGCACACTGCTGTTCCAGTTGTGTGACAGCAGACAAGATAAGCAGGCATTGATTTTTTGCCTCCCTTGACATTGGCTGAAAGGAGAATCCTGCCCTGATATAATTGCATCAGGTCCTTGCTTTGCAGCACTTGAATAGGATACAAGCCAGCAGATGTGTGTAACCAGTGAATGACTAATATGACATACACTACCCCGATTGAACTGACCCTATAAACTGTCTTCATGCTTGTTTCGCAGCGCTTCAAGGCAAACTCATCTCTACACTGAAATGCCGCAAAGAGGTCGAGTTGCCGCTTGTGGTGTTCACTGCAGATCTGTGCAAAACGGAACACAGCTGCTATACGTTTACATCATTCATCTGGAGGATTTCTTCTTTATTGTTCTTCATAAATCATACTGCATATGCACACACTGTGGAGAGAACAAGCCCGCTATAATCTCTGTTGTTAATCTGGTTAAACATATTTTTATAAACACTTCTGAGGGATACTTAACATTCAATTCATTTATTTACATTTCTGAGAGGATGAAATCCCAGCAGTGAAGCAGATCAGACACATGGCAATTTCATGGAATGCATTAATTTATTCATAGACCTGCTATAGTGGTTTATGTTTTATTTTTATGCTTGCAAATAGATGCATATAGAATGCATATGGTGATTTGTTACAAAGAGACTGCAACATTTTCACCATAACTGAAAAGCCCACTTTATAGCCAAGCTGATGAACCATAACTTAATCCCTTAAGGATTTCACAGAGGTTTCCTTTTTTTCCTTTTTTTTTGTGAACAAAATGGCCCTATAGAAATATGGGGGGTGGGGCATAAAAAATATTTTTTTTGTCTGTAGTTGTTAGTCAGTGCAGTCATAAAAACTACTGGAAATATTTGCATAACCTTAGCTTTTTTTAGAGTTTTTGAACAGGTGCTTTATAAATATAAACCTATACAGAATTTTGACATCAGAACATTAACACTATTTGACTATGAAGCTATTTATAGTGCCCCTTTATATTTTAGGTAGACTTTGTGTAACACTGACATCTGCTTTGACAAATCACAGTGCAAGTGCAAGAACGTAGGTTAATTCAGGATCAAATTGCACTTAAATTCCTCCATCTCTATGGCTGAATAAAACTCAGCTGTACATGTAAAATTCATTGTGGTCTGAATTATTCATCACATCCCACCTCTGTAAAGCTCTGTAAAAATCATATTAACGCTTCAAAATTTTAAGTTTCTTACTTATTGTTAACAGGTTAGATTTTGGCCTTGGCCCCACAAACTATCAAGAAAATGAGCTGGATTGATGCTGGATGTGGTGAGGGGGATGTGGTCAGATGGTGGTTGGAATTTGGCATCAGCGGCGAGTGCTTAAGGCATTGAACTGCAGCAGCCGCTGATTGGATTAATAAAGAGCACACTAATTATTGATTGGCTCCCATGTGTGTAAGCGTTGAAAAAAAAAGAAGGGAAGCTTGAGGCTTCATTGGATGATGTGAAAACAAGATGGTGTTGGCTCATGACAAAATGGCAAGTTTTCACAAATTGAACAGGAACTAAGAGGATTTGCATTAGTATGGGTCCTGCTGTGGCTGTTTGTCAGTATTGGATATTCATATTGTCATATTGGAAGTGTGTCTTTATTTTTGTCTCTCTGAGTGTGTTGGCCAGTTAGCCAAAGGATTTAAAACCTTCTGACTATTTCATAAATGTGTCTTCTTTTTCTGGGCTTAATTCTCCTTCACCTCAATGCCCCATGTTTTAAAAGGGGCAGGGCTCAGTTGGAAAATGTGATGTTATGTAGTTTTAAATACCCCAGTATTAGTATCAGAATCAGTCAAGAAAAATTCATATTTGTGCCATGCCAAGTTTACTTCGCCATGAAGACCAAAAACAGTCCTTTGGTAAAAAACACAAGAAAAACCCACAAGGGTCTGTGTTGTTGGGGGTATGTTGCGTCAGGTACTGGTGGAACAATTAAATCAAATTCAGGATGTCCAGTTGGAGTAACAGATCCATGAGTTTGAATGCTAAAACACAGTACAGCACTTCTTTTCAGGAAGGACATTGCAACTCTGACAAGTTGTCACAGTGCCATATCTTGTATTGTGCTGATCATGGGGTAAACAGTAGACATACAGGCTTGGACATATATTTGATTGGCCAATGCACTGTCTCGCTGGATGAGGTTGCATTGCGTTCCAGCAAAAGTTGAGCCAGGTTTAACTTCAACTTTTTGTTGTACGACCCTGGGTTTGTTTTTCTTCTTTTTGCAGGAGCCCTCTCTGTTAGCACTAGAGTGCGGCTCAGGCTGCATATTTCTGTCAGAGTCCGACGCAGTTAATGTAAGCTGAGGCAAATCAAAATGCCTTCATAGCTTCGATTTCCCAGAATGGTTTATGCTTCCCCAAGGAAAGATTTTTTTCGACTTCCTCCATCCTTAGCTTGGCTACATGAATATTTACGCATGTATTTTGCGTTCCTGTGTTGTCACGTGAATAACAAACCCCAGCACTGAACAGGCAGCACCATGTCAAGTATGATGAGAAACCGACCCAAACATAATTTCTTTATTTTTGTCCGAACCCAACTTGTCGGGTCCACATGGGTCAAGTCGGGATTGGGTTGGGTATCCACCCTCTAGTTAGGACCACAACTGCGTCGTCGCACACAAAGCTACTCTTGGTCTACCTAACATTCTAACGTTATCTTGCTAGTGTATGTCACTCTAATATAATTGTAGTATTGTGCTGTTTGGTTTAGGTGATGGGATTCTACTGCAGCTGCTTCTGTTGGTCTAAAACACATGGCAACAGATGAATCAGTTGTGAAAATAATGTCTTATAAATTAACATCAGATCATGCTCATACCACATTCATCATATAAATAATCATATTCTTTATATAAATACTCAAACAAGATAATTTACTGATGCAGTCAAAGGTTCTTGGGTTAGTTTTTGTAAAACTGCCAGCAATGATCAAGATGATGCTCTGAATATATTTGCTTGCAATAAGTAAGCACTGCATGTCATTTCTGATTCCATGTGCTCTGAACAGGATAAGATCAAGACATGAATACTGATGGTATTCAAATGATCACCTCTGGATCTGAACACATCAGAAAACAGGCGGCCTGCCTTCTAATTAAATGTTTTAGTTGAGCAGACTCCACCGCTGTATCTCGGGATACATTTTTGACATTTTTTACCAGGCCACAATGGAATATTTGTGCCCCCGGCAGCTTGGCTTTTCAGCAGTGATGCTGTTAGGATTCCAGCATCTAACTCAGCATTTAAGTTTCTGCTAAGCTCTAACGTGAAGTTTTACACTGACTGTCAGTCCTGTTGTCATGTTTGTAATGAGAAGACTTTATATGACAGGATCTCAGGAGTGCACTAACCTCCGGTAATTTGATGTCTTGATGGAATAGACTTATCACACCAAGCATTGTATTGTACTACATCTCTCACAGGAAATAATTGACTTTCACACTATAAGGACAAATACTTTGTTTTCTTAGTTTCTGGTGATGATACAAATGGTTTGATCTCCTCTAATAATGACCAAAAAAAACTAAACTTTGGTTGGAACATGAACTAGAATGGGGGGAAAGCAGAGAATTACATCATCACACACCCAGTTTCTTGGAAAATCTTATCTCGCAATAAGTGCTGCCTTGCTCAGTGTTGATAAGAACACGCTTGCATGTCCTTTCTGTTTCTCAGTGCAGGGCCCAAGTGTGTCTAAGATGAGCACACAAAGGGATTTTTATAATTTTGATATTCTGGAGATTGTTATCTTTTGTTCAGCATATTACGCAACTTGAATAACAGCCTATAGCTGTTTTACAAAATTAGATATTTAAATCACATTTTCATATCAGAGATATTCTGTGGGCTTTTGCTGCCTCTAATTCAGATTATACATGCTTTGTGGTGCTTGAATTTTTAAACATTTCAATACAACACCTCCAAAAGTATAAAAAGAGATTTATTGATACTATTAGTGTAAGTTGACTCTTTGGCTCTATTCCTTAATTATTCTTACTGAGTCAACTTTATAACATTAATTATCAGAATTGAACTGATACCAGATGACATTAATGTATTACATTCTTAGAAGTTAATAATTAGCTGTTTTGGTGTTATGCAAATTCCCTTTCAACGGATGGGTGCAATTAAGGCAAAGTTATTGTAAAAGTCAGTAAATGGAGAAGCCTTGTTCGTGAACCAAGGCGACATGCATGTCAGACTGCTTCTTCAGAGAGAAAGTGTGTGAACTCAAATGTGACGAGTTTCATTAATAACTTTCTCACTACACCTCGAATATGATCTTAAACATCCTAAAGACTGCTAAAATGAATATCAGACTTTGCAAGTCAGAAGCATCAACGAAAGTCCCACAACTGTATTAACTGCTCTGTCACTTTGTCTTTTCATTTTTCTCACCTATTATAACAATTACCAGAAAAAAGTACCAATGTTCCTCTTAATGTCAGAGGTGTGGACTCGATTCACAAATTTGGTGACTTTAGGTTAATAGTGCTATATGCTATGAAAGTGCAATGTCTAGGACTCGAAACGCAAAGTTTAGGACTTAGGATTTGAATCCAAATACGTGAGACTTGTGAGTTACAAATAATAACTTTATTGCAACTGTGCTTCATGTTAGATACAGTGGGCTCTTTTCCACCCAGGTTGATAAGATTAACTACATGTATCTTCTTGTTTCTACACTATAGAAGCTATAGAATACTCATTTTCAAAATTGAATTAGTCTTTTACCAGCCACTTGCAATTTCAGAGCCTTGAGCTTTGCGATTTCACGTGTCATAGTTCAGTCTGATTGAAAAGAGTAAAGAGGCACGGTCAATTTACAACTGGAAGCAAATAGAGTTTATACAAATGAGTGGGGAGCAAATCTCGGGATAGACGGCATCGACAGCATATTTTAGGATAGACTTAAATAGTCTGTGTTCAAATAAATTTGAATGAATTTCTTGCTGGCTCCTTCAAACTTATTTTTTGGAAGTGACAGCCCTGTGACCCTGTGTCAATCTGCTATGTAATTTGTATTTCGAATCAGCATGTAGGTCATCGTTTAATTGTGTTCGTTTTTTTCTTTCTCCACGCCTTTTTTTTTTTACCTCTATCTCAGTTGAGAGTTATGGAGGCTACATTGGCAATTATGAATGAATGTTTTGACAGCATCCAAAGTCCTGTACCGGTGCACCAGAACAAGAGGTCTTTGTGAAGATTTTCCTACAGTGTGGTTGTGTACCAATTGATCAAATTCCTTTTGGTAACGTGGTTTAGCCCACACAGCAATTACTCTGAATCTCTTTAAACGTACTGTACCTTTTTTTTTTTTTTTTTGCAATTCTTGTTGTTCAGGAAGCAGATTTCATGCAGAGCCTTGACAATATATCCGTGGGATGAAGTCAGTAAATTTGAGTAAAAAACAGATTTATCAGATTTAACAGTTGAACAGTGTGAATGCGATGCACGGAATGCAGACGTGGTGTCGTTTCTAAATCACATGAGGTTTCCTGGTTATATTAATTCTATGCAAATAATGATTTAAACCTAGTTTAAGTAACATGCATTGCAGTGTAAATGTAGCCTATTCAAATGGATGGAATGACAAGTAATCAGAACTGTTCAGATAAATTAACATGGCATTGAGGTCTATTTGCAGGCCAGTGAAGCTCAGAGCTTGTTTGTTTTACATAATGATTAATGGTATCATAGATGCTATATAACAAGTGTTGGTCACATTTTCTGAATTCTAAGGTAGTCTGACTGCTGTTATCAATCAAAGATGACATTTACTGTTGCATATTAATGTGCTGTAGTTTTATCACTGGGTTCCCCACCGTGATAGATGCAGCAGATTGTCCCTATACCCCCCTCCTCACCACAGCCCTGCAGAATACGAGATGAATAGAAGATCTTTTCCTAGACCCACTGTCACACAGAGCTGTCTCAATGGGCTGTTTTTTTCACTGCAACTTAATGACACACAGTGATAAGGCCATTTACACTAAATGCATTTTCCCCCAGCTTTCCTCTCCAGCCCTAGCTGGCAATTTTTGTGTCTTTTGTGTTGCTCTGCTGCTTAGTCACTACATAGTTTGTTCTTGAGAGAATACATAATTTTTTTCCCATATCCATTTTCACAGTCTACTTAATCTGTTGAAATTGTTTGCAGCATATGTTAACATAATCCCACAATTATCCATTACATTCATTTTTTCTGTATTTTGCTCTGATTATTTAATTTCTTCCACATTTTTCATATTGTAATTGTGTGCTTTAATTATTTGGCATTTTCCTGCTCGGTCACATTAACTTTACAATTTTTTTTCAAAAAATGTTAAGCATAAGAAAAGTAACATACGGCCATCCCAATTTCTAAGAGACCAAACTGACATGTTCAAATTGTTTGTTTTATCAAACCATCCAAGGAAAACTACAATGAGAAAAGCAGCCTATCCTTACATGTGAAAAGGTGGAGTGGTTGACATTTTTGCTGGATAAATGACTTGGCATAAATGATTAATCATTTATCAAAATTGCAGTTGATTAACTTCCTGTGAGGCTTCTGATTGTTTGAATCATCTCAAGTATTTTGCGCTGAGCCTGTTGTTGCTGCATTCAGCTGTTTATTCCCACCTGTCTGATGTGAATCCTGGGTTTTCCTCCTTGAGGTTGGCCATGCAGGTTTGCCATTGTTTGGTTTTTTGAAGACAGCTATAGAGGATACCCTGATGTTCAACTTGCCTTCTGAGACAGGTCCCTGGGCCTTTGGACTCATAAAAAATTCACTTTCAAAGTCCAAGCACCAAATCTAGTGAACAGCTGCACAGACACAGGACCAGCTTTCCTACAGTTGGTGCCAGAAGGTGGTGGAGGCATTTTATGTTCTTGGGAGACAATACCCAGATACACAACACAATGATGCTGTCGCCTTTAAACATAATTAGTCACAATATAGCACACATTAAAGCATTGCGTCCATGCAGGGGGGAAAAAATCCCCTCTGGCAGTTGTTTGTTTATGAAGCCTGTCTCTAAATATTGCTTTGGCACTTCTTGTCACCATCTGAGTGGAAGGAACGAGCCTGTGATCACCTCTGTGGCAGATACTCTCTTTGTTTTAGCAATTCGGCATTGTTGCAAACAAAAGATCCCACCTTGAATGTGCGCCGAACTTTTAGTAATGGTTATGAAGTCATCAGCCTCATGTGTCAGTATGCTCTTCACCGTGGCCTTGTTGTGTTTGTTGTTTCTCAAAATTGTATATTATTAGTAGTCTGTAAACTTTGTAATCGTATTCACAATTTGACAGAAGTACCGTTAATCCACCCGATATTATGTCACACCTTATGCCTTTCTGAATAGTCTTCTGTATCTGGCACCACAAACACTTCTGAAACAGAAGAAGCCAACGTGCAGTCTTAATACCTCTTCCAATTACTTTTTGTTTTGTTAACCTTTTTCATAAACCAAGCTAACAAAAGTCCATTATCACTTATTTTGATCAAATATTCCTGCAAAGAAATCCAATAAATCTCTTTAATAACCATGTTTTCAACTTTGGAAACTCTGAAATAGTATTAAAAGCACCACAGTTGATGAGGATAGTCTCAAAACAATATTGTGTCTGTGTGTGTTTGTGCATGTGTGTTATGTAGGCTATGCTTTATTTGACTTCCCCTCAGGATCTCCTTTCTCTGTCGGATCAGCGTTTATTCTCTACCTGTGCCTCCTTGTCCTTTATGCACTTCACATCCTTCTGCAGTTGTGTCTCTAGGTAATAAGAAAAGAGATGCGAGAAAGGTTGACAGTGGTAGAAGTTGTGGAATACATTATTGTGGATTTCTGTGCAGCACACTATTTCTCCAGAAATTATGCAGAAGACCCTGAACATTTGAATACAAACCAAAACCTTGCAGCGTATGGATAGTTGAAATGGTTTAATGTGGATAAGGAATGTCTTTTTTTTCTTGACCTTGTTGTAGTCTGACTGAAATTTAAAAGGATATTTGTTTATTGCCACATACATACTGTACTTTTGCTCTGTAAATAACAAAACATAACTGTCATGAAATATTCTAAACTCGAGGTTATTCTTGTAGATTTTTTTGATATTCACAGACAGCTGATGTTATCTGCTTCCAGTACTCTGTCAGTCTCCAACTAAAGGTCCTTGCCGATTCACCATACGACCAACTGTTGTCATGTGACCGAAGCTGTTGTTTTTCTTTCTGTCTATGTAGACGGAGAACTTATTCGCATATTGAACATTTCATTTTAAACTGCATTTGCATAAAGCAGCAACAGTCACCATGCTACCATCTGCGACACAGTTTGTGATCACAAACAGTGCAGCAGATTGTGAACTACAGCACACATTAGCTTTTAAATTCGAGCTAATGTCTCAGTCAATGATGAGACTAAACACATAATGACTACTACCCCCAATAAAAAACAACATGCAAATGCCATGTAGATAAATTATTCCCAACCTGAGGGTCAGGACCCCCTATGGGAGCATGACTTATCATAACTTAAAATCTTATCTGCAACATAAAATAATTGCAATGGTTGGAAATCACTGGTTTATTTGCTGGAATGGTGTAGTCCTTTTTCACATGCTAGCAGCTCTCTGGGTGGTCAATAATCAGTCTGTTGGTTGTTCCACCACTTTGCTCCTATTGATTGAACTATTTGATTGAGTGCCATGCAGTTTGGTACAGGCATCCATGTTCCCCTCAGAATGAACTGTTGAATAACTTTGGTAACCCTCTGACTTTATATCATCATCATCAGGTCAACGTTTTGATTTGATCATTACTTGCCTGAAAAAGTAGTGACAAACTCATCAGTCTCAGCTGTATAGAATGCCAACAAGCTTAACTAAGAAGAGGGACATGGTCAGCATTATACTACATTTCTTCCTTTGTATAGAATATTACCAATAGCTTACTACCAAATAATGTTTAATTCAAAACGGCGTTGTTCTTGCACTTGATTCTCTTTGATGTCTTGGGTAGCTTCCTTTATCTTTCTGGCGCAACCTCACATTTGTAAAAGAAATGACATCAGGACCCAAATTCTCATTCCTTCCTTATACTGGCAGTGTCGACTTTATAATAATTTAAAAAATAACTTGGAAAATGTTCTCATGATTTTGTGGTTTGTTTCCCATGTAAACTCACCTTAGTGAACAAAATAAATTGTAATTTCATTTAACCTTCTTTTTAGAGCTTGAATCCTACATGTCACATTGAGTACACCCAATTCACCCCACACAGACACACATCAAATCATAGCATACATGTCACTGTGATAAGTTCAGGTGTTTCTCCTCATTAATGTGAGATAATGATGTCTGTGGTGTCCAACCTTTCATCTGGTGTCTAATAATAGCCTGTACAGGGGGGCAGAGGGGAAGTATGGAAGCTAGAGTGACAGAGACAGGAGATCAACCTTGATATAACACCGGCACGGTGACACACACACACACACACACACACACTTCAATCTTACACATGTTGACATTCAATCAAAACATGCCAGTATACATATGTCAAACATGTAGATGATGTGCATAAGGTTTGCACTGAAAATACATATCAGACAGAGAATATAAAATGTAGATGTGAATTTACACGAGGCCATACATCTGGACCCTACTTTAACACAAATATAACATCAGAAAATACTGTTTCCCATTGGCTGACAGGTGTCTGCAAAAATCTCATAAAAGTCAGATCTAAATTACTTTACAAAGTATAATATATTTCACTGTAACAAAACCGCAATATTATCAAGGATGAACTGTCAAGCTCAGTAACATTTATGCTTCATAATTTGAAAGGATTATTGTTTTGGGTTTTTGTCGATTCTTTTAAACAAATCACCCAGACTTTTGTTTCAAATGAGCAGATTGGTTTAAAGTGATTCGTATCCAGGTTTCATTTCCCCCATCTGATGGGTTAATCCCGCACGAAAACATACAATAATAAAAAATAATGAGCAGTTAAGAATATGTTAAAAGTTGAGCCACTGGTGACACCTAACCCCAGGATAAACTGACTACTTTTAAACACACTTTTAAAAACTAGATGACAATTAAAGGACTAATGGCATGACTATGGAGCAATGTTTTTAAGAGTGGGTTCCCATTTTATTTGTTCTCGCACATATGCGCACGCATCCTCCTCAGCATGCAGGCAATGCTATGCATTGCATGTACATTTTCCTTCGGCTGGTTTTACAGTTTCTAGCTGAACTACTGATGGTGGTGGTAACGAGCAAAGAAACGTAGCAATGCACCACACCAGAAGTGTGAAAAAGAAGACTGCAAGCTAGCATACACAGATGTAAACAATGCACGGGTTAAAGCAGGCTTTTTAAAAAAAATCCACTCTGCAAATGAGTTCTGAGAAAGAAATGGTCCTCAACACATGTGTCAGGTGTCAAGGATACACACATGCATTTTGATGACAATGAATGTAGTTAACTGAGGTGTTCTGCTACAGGAAATGTTGAACTCTGTTCTCCACTCTGCTTCACTTTGTGGTGCTCTAACTCTTCCATGTTCATTTCTTCCTAATATCAGAACCTCATCAACCCCTCATTGTCGAATACCTAGAACATGTTAAAAGATTGCTGTTGAATGTGCATGTGTAAAGTTGATCAAATCAACCTTTGACAGGGTAGCCTGACTCTAACTAATGCTGTCTATCTTCTAACTATCAAATCAATCACTTACAATAGAAGATTCTTGACTTGAGACAAGAGGAGAGGTTCATCAATCCTTTCTTCATTAGACCACATGCTCACCACCAATAAAAGGCTTCACAGTTACACGTGCTTACCGTCCTGCAACCATCCCAAATGACAGATCTTATCAATGTTTTACAACCCCCAGCTCATCAGGAGTAGGAGTGGGGGACACCCATAAAAGAGTTTTCTGAGCCCTATATACTAGTTTAGCTGGTTGAAGACTTGCTACCATTTCAATTCCCAGCTAACGTTATTCAAATGTTCTCACTAAAAGACTGTAATCAATTGAATTATACAAACAGTAAAAATTGTATATGTTATTAAGAGTAGCCAATTACATATATTGAGCTTTGAAAGTTAGGAATGTAAGCCTTACCGTTTTCTCTCAGGTAACGTTACATCCAGCATTGGCACATTGTTTTGTGTTTGTCTTTTTTCCAATCTTTATTAGCACTGCCACGTTCTCCACTGTTCCACAGCACCCACTGACATCTGCCCTTAGAATGGCAAAATTGACACAAGAGGGAGCGCCAAAATCTGTCCACAGAAGCCACACTGACCAGACTGTCTGTAGAATTTTCTTTGTTTATCTGCCTTGTAAACGCATTGGCCGATGCCGATTTTCTAAAAATGCCATATATCGGTCGACCACTAGTCTAATATTAACCACATCAATTGAACTCACACTGCAGCTCAAACTCCACAATGGCACTTTGTGTGGGTGTGTGTGTGCGCTTACATGCATTAATGTGCCTGTATTTGTGAGGATTGAGGACTCCTTGAATCCAGATCCATCCAGAAAAAAAATTCCACATCCACATACAAAGGCTAGGCTGGTGAAAGCCACTGACAGGCAGCTTGTTGGTGCAGCATCTTTTTTGTCTGGGCAGTGCTGTATTTTAGGCTGCTGCTGTGCATTAGCCAAAACTGCAGAATGCATCCATGGAAACTCTGTCAAAACCACATTTTCTCTCTGGAAACTAAATGAACATTGCCTGACTCCATTTGTAGAGTGGTGTGGAGGTTAAACAAAATGCCTTGGTAATGACAAAAGGAGCAGGCTAATGGCCTAGGCAAGGATCTATATGTGGGCATAGGGTGAACATTTGAAACCTACATTTGGCCTAGATGCATAAATGGATGGGGATATGGATACATAAATAAGCAACATGAAAAAAACATACATGACAGATGTACTGGCAGAGTGCATGCATGTCTGTTTAATCCAAGTAGTGCTGTGTTTATGAGTGATGTACAGTGTTTGAATAATTGCTAATAACCCTAACTACTAAAGTTTTTGGTGGCTTTCATACTGTATGCCACTGAGCTGCTCTCAGCCATCGCTCTGCACCCATGAATATCCTAATGAATACTGCTGTCTGTTCTCTGGAGAAAGCGCCCACTGTTTCTCTCTATCTCAGAGGAGGAGGCAAGGTGCTGCTGCTGGCTCTCTAATACCCGCCATTGAATATAGAGCACTATAAAGCTATCTCTGAGGGATTAATGCACTTCAAGAACCAATTAATGGAAGGTACAAGTTTAAACTGAGGCAAGCAAATAGCCAAGAGGTAAATAAGACACAAATTCAAGCTTGTTCTTTGTACTGTGCTCTTTGCTTTAATTAAATCATGCGTTTTAAGGGAAGGATTAATGTACCACTTCAGGCTAGAAAATGGCAAACACACCTTGTGAGGTGAAAGTCATATATAAACCCACAGTTGAGTAAAAAAATGTCAAGAAATGTACCTATAGGTGATCAGAGAGTGATGGATAACGGGAAATGCTGTTGGGGAGCGAGTGTGTTGCCCCAAGTGAAAAATCTTGGTGAGAATTAGATGGACCTTGAGATCAACAGGCAGATTGGTGCTGCATCTCCAGTGAAGCAGACACAGGACAGTCGTGTTGAACAAGGAGCTGAGGCG
Source organism: Nannoperca australis (assembly GCA_036023655.1). NCBI lineage: Eukaryota > Metazoa > Chordata > Actinopteri > Centrarchiformes > Percichthyidae > Nannoperca > Nannoperca australis. Next base: position 1,925 of record JAVQJD010047703.1, on the reverse strand, counting down.
GAAGCTCTCAATTTACAAGTCCATCTGTGTTCCAACCCTCAATTATTTTTGCAAGCTTTGGGTAGTGAGTGACCAACAGATTGAGGCCATAGATGCAAGTGGCTGAAATGGGGTTCCTATGTAGGATATCTGGGCTCAGATTTCTTGAAGGAGCTCAGAGTTGATTCCTTAATGTTCAAAGCAGCAGGTTCCACCTTGAATGCTGTAAAGTTTATTTTTATGCATCATCTGAAAACTCCCCCATAGGAATTGATTTGGGGTACCAAATAACCTTTTCTTGCAATGGTATTAAAGCAAGTGGTTTATACACCCTCTGTTTTTGAAAGGCTCCAGTTAGGCTTTACATACTACCATGGAGACCAGGCCAAGGTCATAAATGGCGTTCGACTGAATTCAGATGTTAGTTGTTGTACTATTTGAATATTGTTCAACATTTCTGCTGCCTTTGATACATTGACTGCATATTAATCGATCTAGAAACTAGAAAAATGGGTGGGTGTAAAAGGGAGTGGTGCAAGTCATATCTAAATGACAGAACTTTCTTTGTGTCTGTAGAAAATGTCTTGTCTGGTAGTGTGGTGATTACCTGGGGGACACCACAGCCTGTGGTGGTCATGGTCCTTTATTGTTTTCAATTAAAACATTACTTCTAAATCAAGTCATCCACAACATATGTTTTCACTGTTATGCTGACAATACACAGATGTATCATCTATGTAACATACATACATTCGCATCACCTTCCTGGCAGATATAAAGTCCTGAAAAGCTTGTAACTTCCTCATGTCATTTAAATTACATTTAGGCATTTAGCAGATGCTTTTATCCAAAGCAACTTCCAAATCAGGAGCAACTGGAGAACAAGGACACTTTAACACATGGACAGGAGGAGCTGGGGATTGAACAGCTAACCCTACAAGTGACGGACAACCTGCCCTACCTCCTGCGCCACATGCACGTCAAATACAGATAATACTGAAATTATGGTTTTTAGCTCTGAAGCACATAGGCAATACATAAACTATGACTCCAGTCCCTTTGGATGTGCACTGTGCACAAGAGGCTAGTATCTAGGGGGGGATTTTAGATTCAGACCTAAACTTAACAGACAGCCATTTTTCTTACAACTTGGCCAAATTTGGTTTGAAAGTGAAAGTTTGATGTCAAGGTTGCTTAATGATTATATTTTAGTACTTTAACTTTTTTAACTAAAAGCAGGTCTAACTACGAACTGAAATACAGTAATCGAAATAATGTTGAGAGAACTGTGACATCTGAAAAACTCTTTTCGGTCATGTTTAGCCCAGTTTTTAATCTACATGTCTAGACCATACTACAAATAATCTAATCAAACATTGCACACTAAGTCTAATTCATATTTATTCCCTGCAAAAATGAATCTGCTGATGTGACACACAGCCCTCCTAGTGATGATTCTCTTTGTGAGGATGAAACAGTGTCAGGAGCAGGGAGAGTTTCACAAGCTGATACTGGAGCAGTATAATGTAAGATCTACTGAATCTACTTTGAGATGTCAGTAGCAAAGTTTAACACATTACCAAATACGTTGGAGGTTCACATCAAAATGAACTGGACCAATTGCTAAAATCCAATTGATCCTGAATAGCAACTGGCAATATCATGCACACACACACACACACAGCTACACTGCACTTTGTCCCAGGAAATTATCTTCAAAAAATGCTTATTTCTCTTCTACGGCTAAATTCATTTAATTCAATTTAATTCAATTCAATTTTATTTATATAGCGCCATATCATAACAAAGTTATCTCAGGGCACTCAATCACATGGAGCCAGTCGAGACCAACTTCCACACACACAAAGACCCAGCGTTCCCACCATGAGCAAGCACTAGGCGACAATGGCAAGAAAAAACTCCCTTTTAACAGGTAGAAACCTCGA
>JAVQJD010047702.1:0-20932 GCA_036023655.1 Nannoperca australis | reverse complement strand
GAGGATGGTCTGGATGTAGGTTGGTGCAGTCCTGTTCACCGCTTGGAAGGCCAGTACCAGGGTCTTGAATCTGATACGAGCAGCGATGGGTAGCCAGTGAAGGGAGATGAAGAGAGGGGCGACGTGGGTGTACCTCGGTACATTGAAGATCAGACGTGCTGCTGCATTCTGGATCTTCTGGAAGGGACGGATTGCACAGACTGGGAGACCGGCAAGGAGCGAGTTGCAGTAGTCCAGCTGGGTCGAGTGCTCCGACAGGTATCTCCTAATCTTCTGAATGTTGTAGAGGGTGAATCTACACGATCGGGAGACTGCAGCAATGTGGTCAGTGAGGGTGAGCTTGTTGTCGATGGTGACCCCAAGATTCCTGGCCGAGGGCGATGGAACGACCGTTGTGGAGTCCAGGGTGAAGGAGAGCTCATGGGAGATGGATGGAAAAGTAGGGATGACGAGGAGTTCCGTCTTAGCGAGGTTCAGCTGGAGGTGATGTTTGGTCATCCAGACGAACATGTCTGCTAGACAAGCCTCTATCCGAGCTGAGACGCCAAGGTCGGACGGAGGGAACGAGAGGTGGAGTTGTGTGTCATCAGCGTAGCAGTGGTAGGAGAAACCGTGCGAGCTGATGATTGGTCCAAGTGTGGTGGTGTACAGAGAGAAGAGGAGAGGTCCAAGGACTGAGCCCTGCGGCACACCTGTCGATAGGGGCCGAGGATCAGACACGTGGCCTCTCCAGGAAACATGGTAGGATCTACCTTCGAGGTAGGAGGAGATCCACTGGAGCACAGTGCCGGTGATGCCCAGGTGCAGGAGAGTTGTGAGATGGTTGACTGTGTCAAATGCTGCAGACAGGTCTAGCAGGATGACAACAGAAGATCTCCCCGCAGCTCTGGCAGACTGGAGGGCACCAGTAACTGACAGGAGGGTAGTTTCTGTGGAGTGACCGAAACTGCCCTCCTGTCGGTCACTGATGCCCTCCAGTCTAATTAATGACCATCGTGAGCACAAGGGACACTCATTGGATTTCCCAATACCTTTTCTCATGGTTTTCACGTTCTTAAGAGAAATCTGCAGGCTAAACAAGCCATTTACACATTTAGACACAAGACATATTCTTCATTAAGGTACTTTCTAGAAAAATATAGTAAAATGACATGCAGGAGAAACGTAATGGAGATTTTGATACGTGTCAACAACACTAACTAGTCAGTTAGGACATGCCATTTAAAGCTCTCTCTCTTCACCTGACTGGTCGGAGTCCAAACACAACAGGTTTCTGCCTCCAGTTCTGCTACAACATTTTTGAATCACACACACACACACACTCACACACACACACCTGTACGAGAGCGTGAAAGATCTTGAGGATCTGTTTCTGGATGAGGACAGAGAAGATGGTGGCGTCAACCAGCAGCTGGCTGATTAGCTGCTGAATCCTCGGCAGGAAGATCTGCATGGCTGCGAGTAACGGCTCCCTCTCATCTGCTTTCCTATACCTGAAGTACACACACACACACACACACACACGTCAACACACACAGGGAAATGACATAGAAGTATCTTAGTTCTAGTTACATTAAGAGCTACTGGACAGTTCTTCCTCCTGGATCCTCCTTTAAAACTCTACCTTCCAACCCCTTTAAAGCTTTCTAGTTAACACATTGTATCCCATTTGTTTGATCTGTACACAAACAGAAATGTATGGTTGTAAAAAGTCACATGCTGAAACATTTTCTAGACTAACAACGGTGTATCCATCCACTATTCTCCACTCCTCTGTGCAGTCCAACACTTACAGATAGCTCAGGTTTTGTTCTCTGTACAGGCATGATGGTACCAAACCTGACAACCCCACTGTGCAGTACACTAAACATAGCTGCACCCACACAGCACGTACCTAAAATTACAAACATTTATTTTTGTGTTTGGATTTAGAGCTTGTTAGAGGTGTTGGTAGGGGTGTTTTGGAACCAGCCAGGCTAGCTCTTCGCCCTGTTTCCAGTCTTTATGCTAAGCTAGGCTAACCATGTCCTCCATCTGTACTTCCCACACAAACAAAGGATTTGATATCTTCTCGTGACTTTCAGAAAGAAAGCAAATGTTCCCAAATGTTTAACCATTGCGTTAATGCTTTAGTGATGTTGGTGACACATTACTCTGATTCTTAAGTGCTACACACCCCATCTTTTAGGAATATCTTCAGACCTGGGTGCAGTTTCCCAAAAGCTCTAAGCAAGACTAAGATAATGTGTAGTCACGGTGTGAGAGCTAAGCGGTGAGGTGGAACAGAAGAACTTGAACAAGTTACTCACTCGTATGTTTTGACCAGCTGGTAGAGAGCCAGCAGGCTGCCGTACCAGCTGCCGCTGTTCTGAGACTGCAGGTACATGCCCATCTTGTCCACTATGGCGGTCCAACGGCCGGGGAAGTCGTGCTTGATGATGGCTCGCAGACACATCGTCAGCTGGGCACTATGGACAGCACAAAGACACGTCATATTGTATCAGTCACCAAGATTATTCAATCAGTGTCTGCATATCATTCAGGTCCCCACTGTGTCCTGCGTACAATATATAGAAACGTTGAAAATCTTTGAATACGGAGGAAGTCTACGTTTACATCTAAGTTTTAATGCTGCTTGTCTAAAAAGATAAACAGACTGATGCATTATAAAAAAGTAACAGACTTTGTCTAAACAGAGAAAGTAAAAAGCAGCTGCAGCGATTAGAGAAAAAGATTTGTCCTGAATTAAAAGGGGGGGGGGGGGGTGGTATGCGTATGTTCAGTCTATGTACCGTATAGACTCTGGACAGCGGATGATGCCTTCGACTATGTGGTCTCTGATCTGCTGCCGGTCATTTTCGTGGATGTTGAAGGGAAAGATTACCTCACCCAGAGACGGCTCCCTGTCCTGCCAGTACTGACTCACCATGTTCTTCAAGTAGATGGCCGCTACAAACACACACACACAGTCAGGGAATCAGGCATGCACATGCAGACATCATTTTGCACTGAATCCATCCAGTTGATCTCATGAGTCAGAGAGACTGGTAATTTTCTATATTTCTCTCGCTCTCTAAAGTCAATGAATCTCATTGAAAGACAGTGAATATATCTACTACCAAGTACTGTGTGGCAGTGAGCCACACCGTTGTTCCCTCACCACTCATCAGAGCAACAAATGTGCATTCATTCGCCACTGAAAATAGTCCCTACAAATGCACTCTCTCTGTTCCTGTCTGTTTAAGCTACAGTGAGCAGCTGTTTAAGAATGTGTTGACATTAACAACAATACAGAATAACGCCAGACTTATCCTTTAATGAGCTGACAGCACATTATGTTGTCAGTGCATGGCATGAATCACACCTCATCTGTTTTCAACTGAGTTTATTGACACTGCCAAGCAGGAAAGTACAGAGAAGTGTCCAAATGTAGTATTTCATGATATTTTACAATACAGACTGAAATATTAATCAAAGCCAAAGCTTTAAATCCATGTCAGCATTACTTATTCCAGTTCTGCATTTCCACAAAACACAAAACCCTTAAACTGAACACGTACATAGGATGATAAACAGCTTTAATAATGAACAGGACCAATGAGAGATGTCTTTGGAAGAATTTCTCAATATGAAAATGATATAGTACAATTACCTCAACAGAGTGAGCAGCGAGATGCAGTAGTGTTTCATGGACTCTGTGTTCAAAGTCTTACCTGCCTGGCGAACAGGAAACTCCACCTGCTCAGATACAATGATCTGAAGCAGGGTCGGGGCGAAGTTGATGATCTTGTAGGACTGAAACACAGAGGAGACTCTCAGTGGGACAGACGGACAGTCTGACTGAATGCGTGTGTGCACGATGAATGACCAAATGAACATGCAAAATCTCTATTATCTTGTGTGCTCAAGATAAAAACATCAGTCACACTACCTATAACTTATATAATAATAAATATTTTTAGGAATCTGTCAGAATAATTACAGACTCCAGAAAAGAGACGAGAGAGCACATTCAGACAATACATAAAACAAGGGAGGAAACTTGCTTAGTGTAAAAGATATGTCAATTTTAGCTGGAAGGTAAGGTTTGTAAGGCTCTGAAAGGTTTCCATTTAAAACAAAAAAGACGACAGCTTGTCTAATAAACCTTTCATTAGATTTTCTCCAATTACACTTTTTAAAAATCATATTTTTAAGCCCCTGAGAAACAGTGGATATTACCAACATGTAAAGTTATGCAGAAAACCTTTTGTATCCATACATGAAACACAGAATCAGAGAGGGCAGGTGGAAAAGTTGGTTTTAACATTTAGGACAGAAACCACACACTGTATGTTACTTTTTGAAGAAGCTGAATAGCTGACTGGAGTATTTCAAATTGAAACTAGTGTAGCATGTGAAGACCTGACCATGGTTTCTGATCAGTCTGTTATGTGCATGTAAAGTGTGCAGAACAGTAAGACAGGCAAACAAATAATCTAGATGCTGAAGTCAAAGTCAAAATCAGACAACTGATCTGGGTTCATCCTGAACTACTAGGTAACTAATCTGATACAGAAACACCAGAGTTGTCCAAGACACACCTGCATGCAGAGGCTCAGATATGAAGTTATCATATCATTTACACAGAGATATGATTCACCAGGTCCCTTGTGTTCCATTATATGCCAAATATGATTCAAACCAGGATACGTTTCACACGTAAATACACTCACCATCCGAATGTCGACAAACTGATCAAACTGTCCCAATATGACGTGCACATCTTACACAAGCACTAAACTTTTTATAATGTAAAAAGTACAATTTATCATTTTTTAAAGAAAGATACAAATTTGTTTTTAATTCAGTGCAATTAAATTATGAATGTAAAAGAAATTCGAATAATCCAAATATTTTCCAAACTCCCAATGTTCATAGGAAATTGCTTTTAGACCATCACGTAGGACACATCTGGAGCATATAATAGATTTTTAATATTCATAATAGAACAGCTGAATGATAGGGATATATGTATATGATACTGCTGTGTGACTATGAGTAGACAGACGCCTTAAAGAAAAATGGATTTGTGGTTGATAATCAGTTGACAATCACAGACAGGTCCACTTCCTGTCAGCAAAGCTCCCAACGGGCATTATGCTTCCATTGTTCTCGGACACAGCAACCCGGGTCAGCGGGGGGGCACTAGTCAAACTGCTGATCACGTGCCCGATATAAACTCCCGAACCGGGGATGAAGACCACCACCGGGCCGAAGCCGAGCTACATCACCCCAACACGGCAAACAACAAACAAGCTCAGCTCACCCACCTGGTTGAGCTCATTCTCCGCAGCTATCCTCAGACTGGGGTCGATGGTCCCCTTCAGAGCCTGGATTATCCGGTTGGGATCCATCGGTGTTTAATTCCACGGTTCCTTCGGTGTTTTTAGTATCACATACATGTAGCGTTAGCTTACGGTAAATGTTCTATTTAGCCGAGCGTTATGGATCTGCATTCAGTGGCCACAACAAGGTCAGACCTCCGACAGTTACACACGCGACTTCCGGCTCCTGCGTTCAAAATAAACCGCTCGCCTGCGGAAGAGTCGTTAGAAACGAGCTATGAGCGGCGGCGCTACGTTCATTGTGAAGGCACAGCAGCTTCCCCTTCTGTCCAACTCTGGCTGGCTTGACGGAGAACGGAGGGGGTGGCCCTGCCCCGATTTACCGGCAACCGACTGTCGGTGGACGTAAAGCAAAGAGGCAATTTACGGTTTTCCTCTTGTGCGTTGTCGACAGCGGCTGGGAGTTTTGCTGCCACGGTGTGGTATGGTGCTCTAGTGTCTGCTGCAGCTGGGTGCACGGAGCTTCCGTTTCTGCTCTAACTCTGTAGAGACCCAAACGTCCAAAAGGCAACGAATAAAGACGGTATGAAATGAATATAGAAAGATACAGATGGGTGACAAATGAAAGGAAAAGGTGTCTGGCCACCAAAACATCTTCAGTGCGCCTTGCCAAGTCTGTGGAGAGATGAACACTATCCCTCCAAAAGACACTCCCTTATTTATGTAAACCACCTTTATTTAATCAGGTAATCTCATTAATATCAAGATCACCTTTGCAAAATACCTTTACAGCAGAAAGAAAAACAAATGGTGCCAGATATAACAAAAGGACAGAGCATCAGACAGACATCACTCAGACTTGAAGATAAAGTTTATATGGTGACCTCAATGCTGCAATTGAATTAACGGTCAAAAAAAACCTGCATCATAAAAGCAGACTATTGTAGGACAGTCAATGAAGTGAACCAGCTAAGTCAGGCCTACTGGGATGTTGTCCACATTGAATTAGAAGGTCTGAGGTGAAATGGACTCCTCTAGAAACTGTTAAGCTTGTCTTTTCTAGTTGGAAAATGTTTCAGTGTTGCGCACGATTTAGCGTGAAATTCTGTTTACAGGGGTTGGGAGTGCATCTGAATAAAAAGGTGTTTAAAGCTTAGTCTCCAGACAGAGCTGATAAAATGCTTCAAGTGATGTAGCATGAAGGTGAAAAACCTATAGCCCCAGGGCGAGTAGAAACACTTGTGTAGACAGTGGAAGGTAACAGATGCATGTGTAATACTGAAAGTAAAATAAAAATCAAGTACCCAAACTTTACTGCTCATCTTTTATTTAGGCACATCGTGGGACCACCTTCCATCTCTCAAAGTAGTCTGTTAGTGCAACAAAAAAGTGTTTAACACCATAACCACCACCAAGAACACAATCCTCCTTCCTCAGCTACACACAGCAAGTTGAGACTAAATGCATCGCAGCATTACAAAGTGCTGAGAGTCAATTATAATTCATATGATAAATCAGCCATTCACTAGTCGTGTAACATGTGGTTAGTCATCCAGTACCATACAGAAAACAAGGCACAGAATTCATAACATTGCATTAAGAGTTCTCACTGAAATCAGTGGCCTGTGGACTGAACAGGTGATGTGCTACAGGATGATTGACAGCAAGAGGACATGTTATCAAGGCCCAGTTGTACTAGTGTCATACAGAGCACCACCATCATGAACTACACCTTCAAAGGGAATCAAGTACATTTGGTTTGTCAGTCCCCATTCCAAAATGTAGATAATGGCTGTGAGTAGATCATTCCATTTGGCCACTGACCACCTTATGCTATGAACTATGTTGAAAAAAAAAAAAAAAAAAATATATATATAATAATAATAATAATAATAATATTAATAATAATAATAATAATAAAAAAAAGGCGCTGCATGCAGCCTGACCACAATACAGAAATGTCAGTTAAATCACCACTTATTACAATGCCAACAGTCCACACAGAGAAGAGGGTCGTTTGGTCGACAACAGGTCAATCCTGGTACAGCAGGAAGCCAGAGAAGGTGCTGTACTTCCAGGTGCTGCCATAGATGGCACCACGATGCAACCGAAGCCACACCTGGTCTCCTTGGAAAAGAGGCAGGATGGCGTGGTTGCTGGCAGTCTCGTGATCTGGTGCGCCGTCGTTGGCGTAGGCTGACACCATAACCTCTTCGTTGCGCATGAGGTTAATGTAGAGTGGCACGTTGATGGCGAGCTTCAGGATGTGAAAGATGAAGACATAGGTTCCAGTGACGGGGCAGGTGAAGCGGCCGATGTGCGTGTCGTACATCTCCCCAAGATTGCTGTGCAGCTGGTCGAACACAATAGGCTGGTCCAGGTTGCCTGGGGCGAAGTTGGCGGTGCGAGAGGCGGTGAAGGCTACTCGCAGTGGCTGGGAGAGTGGGTAGAGCTGCATGGGAAGTAGGGTGGTGTGATGGTGGCCATGTGGAGTGAGAGGGATCTCCATGGTGGAGACTGACAGAGAATCCCCATGACCCGAGTCCACAAGTGTAAAGGCTCCCTCCCGGTCTGGGCTGCTCACCTGGGAAGAGTCGCTCCAGGCAGCTGAAGAGTCAAGATAACAAAACCATGGGACACTAAGCAGTAATGCATGTCATTTGATAACTATGTAGTTGATAGCAGCCAGCTGGAGAATGACAAAAAGGTCTGATCAGACTAGCAACGAAGTGTGTTGCTTTCTTCAAATAGATGCTAGCTTAGAGTAAGCAGTATCAAACTACCAGACACTTGAGCAGTGCTAATCAGAGCAGTAGTAGTCAGATCAATGTAATTCTAACAATACCTATCCCCTCCAGCTCTTGTCTTAGGAAGAACCTAAGCAGGTGTTTGCAGCATAGCTCCTCCCCGAGGGTGAGATTGCCATTTGGGACTTTAGAGTGAAAACTTGTGTTCTTACCACTCGAGTTCTGCCTCCCTCCTCCACGTCTATAGCTGTGTTGATATCCAGAGTCCTGAGAAAATACCATAAAGGAACTATAAAGCATATACAGAAAGCAGCAAGTCAGGACTGGACTTTAACACAAGGATGCGTGCTAGCATGCCGATTTCTTGGCTCGTTAGCCGCATGTCCTAATTGCATGATGGCTTTCAGTTGGCTGTAGCATGCTAAGCTACATGATGACCTAGTATTTTACTAGAAGCATTCCCCCCCCCCCCCCCAATTAAAATCTTTGTTTCCCTGGGCATGAACCAGAAACCACTTCTAAAAACAAACTAATGTTGGACTGGATTGAAGATTCGGCACCATTCCACAATAATCTCATCTATTATCTAAACTAGTTTAAAAAGTAAATAAAAAATGTCATGTACTAGTCAGAGTACTTCCTCAGTCTTGGAGACAAGGCCAATAAACAAGTATAAAAAAAATTAAAAATAAAATTAAAAATTGATTTACTTACTCTAACAGCATAGATGAGAGGGCCAGAGTCCCTGAAATGAGTCTGGGGGAGGTAGGCTCCTCCTGAGGAGTAGAAATTTGTTTAGCTTCAGAAAGATTAATTTCAGCCCAATCGTTAGCGAGGATGTAACAAGACTACCCTACACCTGATGTTGAACAGATGTTTAGTAAAAGGAGAGGTGGGAAATGCAGTGTGTGAAAACCCAAAAGAGAAGAGCAAAGGATAGATACCTCGATGCCAACCAGAAGAGTGAAAGGTTTGAGCCAGTCCCTTGCCACCACGTGCCATACCTCTCGCAGATCCTCTGGAGTAGTACGACTGGCCGGGTCGACTGATGCTTCCACCCGACTGGCCAGGAGACATGAAGATCTGTCCGCCATTACCCACCATATAATCTGACTCGTACGCTAGAGCGATGATGCAGCAAAAAAGAAAAAAAAACGGTCTCAAATAGGCTGACAATATAGCACGTGCGTTGCGTGTTTAGGAACAAACATTTGATCGACATACCCGGCTGTGGGTCGTCATCTGAGGGAGCAAACTCAGGTGGTGTTTGGGTACTGGCAGTGCTGTACCTGGGGTCCGAGAAAACTGCAGAATCTGGTTTGTAGTTCAGTTCCCCGTTCTGAGGTGAGGAGGCATTCACCTTAAAAATCTACAGTGAGAAGAAAATGGACAGAAAGTGTACATATAATGGTTAAGGTTGGGTCTGGATCTAGTTAAGACAGACTGTAGTTCACATCTTGAAGGAATGAATGAATGAATGACTTATTATTTTATTATGCATCTGTGCTCACATTTCATTTGTTTCGTTTGGTTAAAGAAACCTGTGCAGCTACTACAGTAGCATTTCCTTACTTACTTGATTAGCTCAGTAAGATCAGCTATTTGAGAGGTTTGTCACAATGTAACTGTAGTAAAAAGCCAACTACGCCGTCCTTCGATGATGAAAGTATTTTCACCGACAAGACACATTTGCTGGCCATCACCAATTGTGGCACAAGCACGCAGAACCCAATACCCTATTTACATTTCATGTGTCTTGCGGATCAGATAGCTATCAAACGTGAGACCAGAGTCAATGCAACAAAATAGCATTAGTCTGAAATTCAATTGAAAGTTATCCATGCATTAACAAAAAAATTATATACAATTCTTAATTACTTAACAGCAACAGGTGCATTACCCCCCCATGGACTGAAGTAACTGGTTTCATGTAACCTGGGAAACCAGACAGATGCAATCTAGAGTTGTTTGAAGATTCATAAAATGAGGCTCAATAGAAACGATTAAGTGCATTGAATTGCGTCTTGAGTTTCGGATAGAAGACCCTTGAAATGAAAAAACAGGGACAATGTGTTTGAGTGGATTCATGCCAGGACCCAAGTCTGCAGTCTGGCAAGACGATGGCAAGCTACACCAGAAGACCCCTTTCTATCTGGAATTTACATGCCATCCATTTCTGATGAATGAAAACAGGTAAAGGACAGCATCTAGAGGCAGTCTAGTAAATGCAATATGAAAATAAGATACGCACATCATGTTAGAATACACCCATCTCCTGTTCTTCCCGGGATCTCAAGCAGCCTGGCAACAGGCTACAAACTATGCTTATTCTTGTTAAATAAAGAGCATTGCTTCAGAGGTTCTCCAGGAAAGCTATGATGTGCAAGACAAGGGTCATGTGACCCGATGGGGAAGCCAAGCTAGCAAGCTTCTCCACTGGCTCCCATTGACGAAGCCTGGGCCTTGCACGTAGTGGCAATACCTTGAGTGTATCCTTGCTTCCCTTGACTTGGGATGCACCAGGTTTCTCCAACTACCTAATTTAGATATCCAACCACAGTGACAAACAAGGTAAGGAGAATGATTTGTTATGTGTAAAAGCAAAGGCCCCATGATTGGATGTCATAATGCATCCAGACACCTTATAAAAACAAGATGTGAACAGGGTCCGAGAGAGGAGGGAACTTATTAGTGACAGTGCTGTAGAAGAAATTGAACCTACAGACTTTGTCCTTGATTGCATAAAACCCAAGAGAGAATGATGCATAGCATTATAAGACTTACTGACTGGATGTTCTGAAACTGTGCAGATGTCACAGTTCGTCTAGTGGGAGGTGTAGAGAAAGTCTGTCTCTGTGGGGGGGTGGAGGTGCAAGATGCCACCCCAGTGCAGGGGGACCGCTTCCCCGACTCCGGTACCGGTGTCTGTGGAACACAGAAAGGTTAAAGTTACATTAAAAGCATGCTGACCAGCACATCCGATCAGCGTTTGTGCCTTGTCTGTTCACATGAAGAATACTCATTTACACGACGGCTCTTCTCCTCCAGACTGACAGAGATTGGTGACTCCCTGCGATACAGCGGCGGTGAAGGAAACCTCTTCTCAGCCAGCTGAAGTGACTCCTGCAGAAACAAGAAAACTTTAAACCAGTTACAAATGCCAATTGAACCTGTTGCATCTAAGTCAATGTGCAGCTTCTTACATGAGGTAGGTCCTTTGAGGTAAGCTCCAGGTCACAGGTCTCCAGGCACCGATCCCCATTTGTTACACTGGCTTTGCGCTCCATAAGCCTGATGGGCAGCGGGGTGGACTGAGTGGGGGACGAGGATGAAGTGATGACAAGTCTAAGTGATTTAAATTCACAACTGACTTATCTGATAGAAAAAGAATGACCGCTTACATGCATTGCTTTGGGCAGGATATCAGTTGGGCCTCTAAAGTCTGTGTGAGCTGGATAGTTAGGGGTAAACAAGATAAAGATTAGTCAAGATATTACACACATTTTCACATGAATTTGAATGTTTTAGTGCCTTTGCAGTCCATACCCAGTACCTTGGAGGTTTATTTAAAAATAAATAAACAAACCCAAACCATCCAATAAATATTGATAAGGTTATTTAACTAAAAGCCTCATGTTGGGACTTGAGGAAAAGTCAGAAGATCAAGTTCATTAGGATTCATTGTCTGGAGACCACATGTCATGGCAATCCATTCCATATTTGTTGAGATATTTCAGTCTGGACCAAAGTGGCAGATCGACAGCCCACGTCATCTCTAGAGCCACGTAAGACTGTAAAAAAGTGTGGGAATCTAGTGTTTCTAAGTCTTATTCTATTCTAGTACTGGGCTTATTAGAGTTTAGAATTCACCTCATTCAATATCACCTTACCCTATATTCTCACGTTTAAAAATTTCATATTAAAAGCACTGCATTCATGGTTCTGATGATGTCGCTTGAACTGAACAACTCCACCTCGTATGAATGAGGTCATAGCTGGGTTGGAAAAGCCAGCGTCAACAGCACACTTAAAAAAAAATCAGCTTTGTTAGTTAAAAGTTAGTAAGTGGACCTGAGTGGGGATTCAAAGTATCAAATTATAAAGCTTGTTGAATTTTTCCTCAGTTACCCAGAGGAGAGGGGGATCCAGATGGCCGTCTCTTCAGTCTGGGGTGGCCATTAGTGGGGGGGCTCTCACCATCCAGAAGAGAGTCCTGAACAAGACAGATCATTTAAAAGCCTTCAACTGGCAACACTCAAAATACTCAAACCAAATCCAATTGGAACTTTGTGGTAAGTGTGTTAATGTAAAGAGCCAGACTCCACCTGCATGAAACTGAAGGAGCCATGGATCTTTGTCATGAGGTCCTCTAGGTGCTGCTTCCTCAGGGCAGGGTCTTTGGGTAAGGCAGATTGAGAGTTGAAAACCTCCACAGACATATCCATGTGAACTGCCTGCTGGAAAACACAAGGGGATGGTTAAGCTGTTTGGAGATGTCTGTTCATTTTAAACCAAGTGTTGTACTCACCAGCTTGCCATGTTGCTCTCCTTTTGCTCGCTTCCCTTTTCTCTGGGGAGAATATCATGCATTAATTACTGTGTGGAGACCACTGCTGAACAGTAACTGGATTACTGGTCATTTGGAACAGGTAACACACTCCGTCAGACTCAAGTCTGACTGACAGAAACTGCTGCAACTACAAATCTTAAAATGGACTTTCCTATATTCACTTCATACAAAAATGAAATGGCAATGTAATGTTCAGCTGTAGGGCAAATAACTTTCAAGAATAAGTGTGAACAAAGTAGAGTGCAAAATCTAAGTGACAGTTAAGGATGCTGTTCAGGCTTGATGCAGACCTGAATTCCCCAATCAGAGCAACATTAAGGGCAGATGTTGCAACTACATGCCCCAAAACACCAGCTAAGATTATTTTGCCTGTCTACAGTTCCAGAGGTCAAGAACGAACTTTTGAAGGGCATGTTTGAGGAGCTTCCCTCTAGTTTCAAATGTGGCAAGTCACTGTGACTATGCTTTGTCACTCATGCTAATAAAACCTGCAGGATGTAAACACACAACACATCTACAACTATGATGAATGCATTCTGTCTCAAATGTTGACATAATGAACAACGACTATTTGATTACAGTCACAGCTCACCTGTTTGCAGTCAGCAGATGGTTTCCTGGTGGTGACTGGGACTTTGGGGATGAAAGTGGCAGCTCCTCTCCATGGTTTGTGGACTGCAACTTGGGGTGAATCTGAGAACTCCGTATCCCAGCAATCCGGAGGCTCCCGCTCCCCCATGGCCTGGAAGTCCTCCTTCCAGTTCTGAGTGGGAGTAGTCTCTATGTCAGTCAGGTACAGTCTGTTGAAAAACTGCCATATCACCAATAGAGCATCAGCGGATCCTGGAGCATGTTTACACACAGCACTGAAATAAAGCTTTAAAAACTAATTGATATGAGTCTTACCTCCTTCTTAGAAACGTCTTTTGGTTTTGACGTGGCTGACAGGAGGAAAAAATAAGTAAATCTGAATCTGCAATTCACCATATCCAGACTAGGCAAAAAAAATAACTAAAATAAAATAAAAAGTATACATTTGTAAAATAAACTACATGCTTTAAGGTTTTTAAATGCCTGACCCTTATTTCTGGCCCCATTGACACCCGCAGCTCATTAGTCACAGTAAATGTGAAAAAAAAAATCTTACTGCTGTGGCTGGTTGAGCTCAGTAACACCTCTGGAGACTTGTTGGGGGGAGGCGGAAGACAACTGAAGTACTTGCAGTTCAACAGCCTGGTGAGCTCCTCCTTAAACAGCTGAACTAAAAAGATAAGAGTCAATTAAAAGGAAAGCCCACTTCAATGACCCGAAATGGATGGTTATATTTCTGTGGCTCATTATTTTGACGAGTACAATGCTCAGCCCACCAATTCTAACTTGCAATAAGTCGTAGCTTAGCCTAAAAAATAAAATACAAAGCACACTGTAATTCTTTAGATGAATTAGTTTCATAACTTGTTATATTGTAGTTATATCCAAGTACTTCTATTCCAATTTCATATATTTGATGATTCAGATGTTTAATAAAAAATTTATTATGTCCATTTCCATGGCTTAGAAAAGTCAATTTCATTGAGGATAGCTTTGAATTAATGGCTCCTCTACAGTTTAAATAAATAAATAAAATAAAAAATAAATAAGGCGCTTTCTCCAATAATGCCGTTACATTGGATGTTAGTGTTGTTGTCCAAGATCAGAGGTCTGTTTTAAAACTCACATGTGGATCCAGCCACAGGCTTGTCTTTGCCCTCCAGCAGGTCCAGGTAGGCCAGAGCTGCTTGGTCCATCTGCTCCTCTAAACTACAACACAGTGAAGACAGCAGCGGTCATCATCTTTTTAAGCATACACTTTGTTAACCCTCGTGCTACCTTGCCGGGTCATATTGACTCAGTGTCTTCTCCACAAGGTAGCACAAGGGTTAAATAGTGTTAAACATAATGTGCAAACACATGTTGTAATACATACCGTTACTTTCTCCAAACACATCGCCTACATTGTGGAGTGAATGGAGTCTACTTTCCCTGACCAATGCTAGATATTGTGTCACACGTGCACTTATCCTCTTGTGGTCTTATCACTGCACCCCCCAGATTTCTCAGAGGTATTAGAAGTCACTGCCCCTTCGTCTTCTCTGGGTTGTAAATTAGTCTGTCCTTTGATTCCAGACCAATACAAGCCTGTATTCAGACACTTCAAGAAACTGACATTTAATCATTTCAAAACAACTAGTTTCTGAACAACTAGTGAAAAAGTGGAAGCTAATAACATTGAACCTTTTCAATTTAGTTTTTGCCAGCTGCATTGTACTGAAACCGATTTTAGTAATGTTAGAATAATCTGCCACCTTTGTCACCATTGATTACTGGGTCAGGAGATAGAACTGCCCTCAGATGGTTTTCCTCATCTTAGAGAAATTGTCCATGGTGACCATTGATGATTTCGGCTCATGTCATATGTGGGGGTGTTACAAGGTTCAATCCTTGGGCCCATCTTCCACTTGTATAGGCTCCCCTTGTCAGTTTAAGATTGTTGAACTTATCACAATACTCTGCACAAAGATGACCCAGTTAGAGGGTAGCTACACAACCAAAAGCCTGACGGGTTGGGCTGGGTTCAGACAAAAATTAACAAGTTATTTTTGGGTTCGGTCACGTTGTACCTGACATGGTGCTTCCTGTTTAGTGCTAGGGTTTGTTATTCACATAACAAATGAACAAAAAACAGAGGCAGTAAATATGCATGTGGTCTTGCTAAGGATGGAGGACGTCAAAACTTTTACCCTGGAGGGAAATTGATGTATGGAGGCATTGCACTTTGCTTTAGCTTACATGAACTATGTGAGCATCAGTTCCAGACATTAAACAGAATGCCCCTCTGGTTCAGTTAGTGTGGGAAGAGATGGAGGACTACAGATACCTGGGTGTCCACCTTGACTGGATGTGTAACACTGAGGCTGTCTACAGGATGGGACAGAGCAGACTTTACTTCTTGAGGAAGCTCAGGTCCTTTAATGTGTGCAGCAAAATGTTGCACATCTTTCAGCAGTCTGTTGTTGCAAGTGCAATTATCTTGGCAGCCAGCTGTTGGAGCAGCAGCAGCATCTGGGCCAGTGACACTAAAGCTAAACAAAGCTGATTAGAAAGGTTGGTCCTGGGCTGGGGACTGTTCTGGAGCCCCTGGATGTGTTTGTGGTGGAGGGGAGGATGTTTCACATCCCCTGGACAACCTACTGTCAGACAGCAAAGCACAATCACTGGGAGATTCCTGCAACTCCGCTCTAATAACCCGTACAGGTAGTCATTCATTCCCACCACAATATACGTTTATAATGACTCATCTCTGAGCTGCGAGAGGAGACTTATCCTCTGAGTGGCAATGGACAACTTTATTTTTACATGTACCATTTTATACATGGCAACATACAATGTTTGCACAAACTGATTTGTACAAATGCATATCCAAATCTATATTTGTAAATTGTATGTTTCTGTTATGTTAGTTTCTTGCAATGTTCCTTATGCTACTGCAGCTTCCCCATGGGGAATACTAAAGTATATCCATCCATCCACTCTCTTGGGCTTGTGTTGGATTGGAACAGAAATCTACAGCCCAAGCCGCACTAACTCAGATCGGCTGTACAATTGCCCCACGGTGAAAGCTCAAAACAAAGGGGGACTGTGGTTTTACACACGCACACGTATTTTCTGAGTCACAAACCGTTTAATGACCTCTGACTCTAAAGATACCATGGTCACTGGTAAACCTACACAGAGATAGAGGCGCTATAATGATGCTCACCTCAGGCGGTTATCCCTCTGGACTCCCAGCAGGATGGCGAGCTGACTCAGGCCGTGCAGCTGCTGGGCGGGGATGTGGGGTGCCTGGTTTTGTCCAGCCAGCAGGTCTTGCTTGACGTGCTCCTGCTGCAGGCTGTGGAGGAGGTGCTGAACCTGGAGCACAGTGCTCAGACGCCTCCTCTCAGCCTCCAACTTCGCCAGCTGCTCCTTCTTTACGGCCTTCTTCTGGGTTCTCAGCAACTGCAGCAGGAGCAGTTTAAATGTCACAATAGAGATCTGTCATTTCAAACTGCAGCTTGTTCATGCAATGTTTTGATCAACTGTTGGAGTACATTTTATTTCTTAAATACTTTATAATTAACTCAAACCAGTGGTCGTTTGAAAGTTAGAAAATCTTGGTCTATGATAGAGCGTTTTCTTAATGTATTACAAGAATGCCGAGAATTAGATGAGAACATGATACTACTCTTTCTGTGCATCATCTATGGAGCTAAAGCCTAGCGTTGATTAGCTTAGCATAAAGACTGGAAGCATGGGGAACAGCTAGCCCGTCTTACTTCAAAGCTCACCAGTTAGCACATTTTTAGCACAGTTTAGCAAAAGTTTTGTTTAAAAATTGTATGAATTAATCTTTCACCTTCAAATTATGCAGTTTAAATTGATTCTCACCGATTTAATATTAGTGTCAAATTCATACAGCCCCATGTGTTTTCTTATTGCTTGTTTGGTTCTTCAACTGTGGAGATAGAACTTCTAGCATTTGTTTAAAACTTGAAGTGACTGTGGAGGACCAAGTATTTAACATGGAGCCAAAGCAGACGCCAAAAGATAGATACAGTTCACTGCATACCACAAATCTAAATGCTTGACTGCAGAGGTTCCATGGAATATTGGCTATTGCTTGCTTTAAACAGTGGCCAGTAACACTTTTGGTGCACTGTGATTAATATTTAGCCTTTAATGGGATAGACAATTACTTTTAAACTGAGCCCAACCACCAAAGACTTACATTCTGAGTCAAGCTGTCCAGGGTTTTGTGCAGCTCCTGCGCGAATGCCAGGTTATGCAGCACCTCCTCGTACTTTTCCACAGCCGCCTATAAAAATGAGGACAAATGGGCAAAAACCCCAAAGACAAACCGCAAAACATAGCACATTTACCTTCATGAGATCAAACCTTAGTTTTGCCATTAGATAGCCAGGTCTTACCATCTGGTCCTTGTTTAGTGCCTCGCCCTGGTTCAACCTCTTCTTGTAATCTTCAAGTTTCAGCTGTGGGCACACAAGATACGTCACAAAATCCAGGTGCCTGTCTCTACCTGTTCAGCTTTTACACACGTTATTCACTCTGCCCCATCACCGTCCTACCTTCTTTTTCTCCAAGTTGCGGACTTTGTGTTTGAGGCAGATCAGACCATCTTCTATGTAGGTTTCATAGCCATGGTACGCGGTAGAGGCCTCCAGGGTGAGCTGCAAGGAGCTCAGACTACCAGGTGAGCCCACCTTCGGACTACCAAATGGGTCCTTGTCCTCCCCCACCTCGGAGTGCTCAGGTGGAGGGGTGACATCCAGGGGAGGGGAGGGAGACAGCTGCACCATGTTGAGCTCCACACTGCGAGAAAAGGGACACATTTTAGGGTGAGCCTGCCGTTTCTGTGCCATGCAGCTGCACCAGGGGAAAGAAAGATGTTGCTGGTGCCAAGCTGAGTGTTTCAGTACAGCTGGAGAGGGACTCAGCCCAGCTTGGGCAGCTGCCAACCCCGTGACACTGCATTTATAGTGACCAGTAAACAGCGTGCTTTCTCTGGATGAATCATGAAAGCACCAGCTCAAAATGCACAACACAAACACCACAGAAGACAATCCTTTAATTAAATATCCCTGCGTGCATGTGATGCAGCCCGTCCCGCGACTCCATGACGGCTGGGTTTGAGGGTTACATGAACGGAATGGGAGGTTATGCAATTAAGCAGGATATAATGACGAACAATTAAAGCATTGGCACGGTATTAATCATGCTGCAACCAAGTCCTTGTGTCATGCCGCCCAAACTTTGCTGCAAAAACACAAAGCACTCGTTACGGGAGCAGAACCCAAACTTCCACTGCACATTTGAGTTTAATCGCCACACACATCGGCGTTTTCTCAAAAACACGAACAGCTGCCCCACCTCGTTCCTTCACCCGTGCGCGTTCAGTCCTCTCAGGAGAGCCGCTGGACATCCAGATCCCCGAAACCCCCTTAACAACCGTGATGTTGAGCTCGCGGAGGGAATGCCGGTGTCGGTGCCTACCTTTATATACCCCCCCTCCCCTCCACACACACACACACACACACACACACACACGCCACGTGCGCGTCCACCCTGACCACATCCGGTTCTGCCACCTGTCACGGTGCACACACACACACACGATCCCGACAAGAAAAACCCCACCCCAGTATATTCTCAGAATCAGAATCAGAAATACTTTATTAATCCCAGAAGGGAAATTGCTTTTTGATACAGTTACAATGCTCAATAAAGTTATTGAAAAAATATTCTATCAGGGATTTAATGATGGTGCGCAGTAGTGAACATTAGTGATTTTCAAATAATGTTATTGTATCACTATATGACGGACATAATGTGTAAATAAATAGTAAATTATATTATTATATTATTAAAAACAGTAATTGTTGGTCAAGATTCCAAAGTCAATAATCAACCGTGAATTCAGATTAAAGGCTCACTGCGTGGTACTGTCAGCAGCCATTATTCTTCATTAACTGTTCAAAGCCAGTATATTATGAACATGTACAACACTATTACATTACCAGTTTCTTTATACATACAAATTGGACATCTAGCATGACAAGGTAGAGGAAATAAAGCATTGAAATGTATGCTGGACCCCCTGTTGGTTAGACCTCAACGTGAGGGAGGAACGCCCCTGGCCGCTGGTGTAACGGGACAGGTCCACGTGTGCTCATCATGGATGCTGGTATGAATGCACACTTTTGTTTTTAATCTGTTTTACTTTACTCAACTTCCCACTTGTGATCATCCTCCTGCCATGTGTTGTCCTGCTGTGCTGTCTGGTGGTGGAGAACTGCGACAACATCTTGAGGGAGCGCAGCTCCACCTAACCATAATGCAGTGGTTAGAGGTGCAGCATTTCTGAAACACAGTGACCCTGGGGCTTTTCGGGCCCCTGGGGGTTGGAGGCCCTGGAACAGTTGGACATTGTTTACTTTAGTAAAAGTAACACTACAACAATGTAAACATACTCTGTTAGGCTTTTAAAATATGACTTAAGTAAAAGTACATAACTATTAATATCTAAATGCATTGAAAGTATTAAGTACACATTATTTAGAATGGCCCCCTTCAAGGTGTTATATTTACTACAGAATTTGAAATACTTGATTAAATGATGAGTAGTTCAATCTGCAGAAAGACATTTCTGTCTGTAAGTGGATCCCAAAAACCTTATTTTGCAGTTTGCAGTGCCGTCTAAATATTCCAACCCGTTTAAACATTTGCCCATAATCTACCTTTCACAACAAACTAACACTTACATTAATTATTATTATCATTATAACATTGTACATAGAGGAATAAAATAAACCCGCAGTAGCACAGTCCTGGAGTGGATAGGCTCGAGCTGTGGTGGACAGCACACTGTTCAGTCAGCCCCAACAGAAGGATGAGGCAGAACAGAGCGTGGAGAAATGCTCATTAAACACTTGAGCAACTAAACGCGGATCATGCAATATAACATTAACTCTCTTTATTCCAAAATTGTTTTGGAGTTTGCGAAATGAGCCAAAGGCTCTTTATAATAATAGCTAATATAAAGTGCATTTGACATTTCTGGTCATAGTTTTGCTCGTATTCCTTGTGTGTGTAGAGTCAGCACCCCTGAAAAAAAAACAGCAGAGCAGAGAACAAACACAAGGACATATGTGTTTAAGTAGTTCAGACTGTTACACAAATCAAGGTTTTCGTTTGTTTTCCTGAGTTAGTTTTATTCTCTCTCAGGTTCTTTTGTTTATTTAATAAGTTTTGTTAATTAAATTGACACTGATTTCATACACAGCAAGCCCCAAAGCGAAGTGAGTACAAAGCTCTTGCTGGTGCTGCTGTCCTTCACTCTCGAAGCCTCAGAAGGTGAGGGTGTGGGTGGCTTATGAGGAGGGTGTGGTCTCCTTTTAAGATATCGATGCTGCAGATCCTTTACTGGCTGTAACTTTGGTCCCTGGGATCATCTCTCCTGTCATCTCATTTGACTTGTGTCTTCTAGTGCGCATGCGCCTCTGTGTGCTGTCTGTTACGGTTGCTCGTCTTACTTGCTCTTTTAAATCTTTTTGTTATTTAACTTTGTACTCTTGGGTTTTTTGTTTGGTGTTGACTTGTTGGAGTCGTGGCCTCCACAAATGTGCTGGTGGTGAGGTTTTTGGTGTTTTTGTACGCTCTGGAGGTACTTTCATTTGCAGTCAGCTGAGCGC
>JAVQJD010047695.1:0-10718 GCA_036023655.1 Nannoperca australis | reverse complement strand
TAAAAAATACTAATGCAATCAAATCAATTTCTTTGCTGATCTTTGACATATCCAAGACTCTAATCACCTGCAAAGCCCCATCCTCCTACTACTTATTATATGGAAAATAATTCATTTTTTGTGTTATTTTCTGATAAATAGTGAATAATTCAAATATTAAACTGGCATTTAAAGGGTTAAAATTCTGAAAATGATTGAATGTTTGGTAGTTTTGAGCAGGGCTGAAGTTGTTTAAGTGATTTATGAAGAAAAAAAAAGTAGAAAAAAATATTGATGTATGATGATTTTATATATATTTGTCGTGTACATTTTTGGCCACGAAGGTGTCCAGAGGGTGCAAAATTTGAGGAGGGCATAAGGGTTAAAACAGTAGTGTTTTAAGAACACTGACTTTTCTGGTACTGACTTTGTCTTCCTCTCTTTGCCTCTGTTATTCCTGTTGTACAATTGATTCTCAGTCCACTCATCTCAATCCTTTTTCAAGCTAGCCTTTATTCTACTAGTTTTGTACAATGTATTTTATAGAAGGGCTTCCTTCTTTAATCTTTCTAAAAACATATTTTGTCCATACTCTAAGTTAAATGGATATCTAGAATATATTGAATCTAAATTGATATTTATAATCTATACTAGCCAGTAGAGTTCAAACACCTTGTCATTTCCATTATTTAGGATTATTTAATTCAGTCAACAACTGCACACTTACAGAGGTTCTGTTAGCCTGCCTCATGGATGTTGAATGCTCACAAAATGCTTTGATTTAGCCCTCAAGTACAGTATTAGATATCTACGTAGCGTATAATGCGGAAATAAAACCAGTATAATGTCTCAACTTTTAAGAAAGACAAATTAAAGAAACACTTCATGGGAAACAAACTGAAAGCTAGTGGAACAGAGGCTGTGGGGCAAGACTTTAGGTCTCTATAGGTGTAAAGTATTTATTATTTAAAACCTTTGTGTAACAGCTATTTACAGTTGTGGGTGACAACCCCAAGTGGCCGACTACTTCTTGTCATTCATAAAACGTGTGACCTACAAACCTCAATAAGGAGGTTGCTGGAGCGATACTGCATTTATTAATTCGTATATATTTAGACGTCTCCTGCAAACCCCATTTCTACAGCACACACTACAGTTTTCAACAACAACACACTTAGAAATCAAGATTATTTTTGCCTTATGTATGGGACCATTTTCAAAAATAAAATGAAAACCTTTGTATTTCCTCAGGTCTAACATTAGTTAATTAATACATGTGTGGATCTGATTGTATGTGTGAATCTGTGTTTATATAGTATATGTGGGCTCTGTACTGTCTTTGGGTGTTTGTACATGAATGTTATTGTAAAGCACATTGAGTCTTTTTTGTGAAGAAAAAAGTCAGCAACTGCACACCAATTTCAAATGCTAGAAATTGCTTTGCCTTGCCTGTTCTAGTGTGAATTCACTCACTACATAATTAAAGAACCTTGTTAGAATCATTATGTACAGTGGTATGGAACTGGGACACTGTCAGAGTTGGACAGTGTAAATAAAAAGCTCAAAAAGTTTAGAATAGCCGAGAGAGGAGCCTCAAGCACCTGCTGATCTTACAGTGGGACACAGTAAAAGCCCTTGTCGACTTATCATGAACAGACTTACCAACTGCGTAAGTCTCTGAGGGTGGACATTGGGAGTGGGCCAGAAAGATTGTGAGCACACAGCTCTATCAGCCCACAGTAAATCTGAAAATTCTTAGTTAGCCCACAGTAATCAGACCAAAATTGTACTCCCCATTGGGATTTCTCCTGATCCTCCTGATTAAGAGCCACTGGGCTTTTATCAGTCATGAACAAGTTGTTGGGGAGAAAACTAGACAATTTACTTTAAGCACTCAAACAAAAACTGTATATTATCTGAATATTGCATAATTGCATGCATTACACAGGATTTTATGTTATTTTCTGGCATGCTTTGAAAATTAATTCACATTATTTCTGGACTACAAAAAGCATTCATTTCAGGAAAGTGGGCAAGCCAAATAACATGTCCTTGACAGATACAGTACAAAATGACAGACAGCTAGACAAACAGACAGCCAAACAGAGCAATGGCTCGACTTTAAGTGCAGCCCTGTCACTCTTTCAAAGAAGTACACTGACAATAACATGATGTACTATTGAATACTAACATTGCCTTTCTGTTTCTTCCTCTCTTACTCCATGGCCACCCAATGACCCTGAGAGTTTAGCCGCCTCAAACAAACATTTCAAAAGGGATTCAATCTGTACTGGCTTTCATGGAGGACACCAGGTTTTCAAAGCATCTTTCTCCATGGTGGATAAGGGGCACTTATTGCCATGAGCAATTCTAATGTGTCAACTTTCCCCAAAAGGATAGGGGTAAGTTTAGTCATATAGCTGCAGAGCCTGCTTGTCAATTTAAATAGGACAGCACACTGAAGAGCACTTCAACCACACAACACATTTATCATCAGTGTTAACCCCCCTACCGTCACATTCATGCTTGCTGGATAATGAAGCATTTTGTCATAAGGAATGAGTGCATCCCTCGTTCAGAAAAGTCTCAGTAATGTTCCAGATGCATGAAATAGCTTTTGACGGGAGTGGTGCGTTACGGGTCGGATTGGCATCATTTAATCAAAGTCATTGGAACAGACTGGAGATTAAAATCTGGTTGTTGATCACCAAAACCAACCACAGCATCAGACCTATTGATAAGAAGAAAAGGGTACCTACACATGGGAAATCCTGGACACACGCAGCGTAATCAAGACGTTCTTGCACTGAGAGTTCAAAGGGTTGCATTCCCAGAGAATAGAGCAGAATTTAAAGTAGAGAGTAGAGAGAAAAAAGCCCCCCAAAAAAACTGAGAAGGAGAGCAAATGCTGAACGCAGAAGGACAATGATCCAAGTATAAACAAAGTAGAGATTTACAAATCACTAAATTAAAACAGGTTGCTCCTCTTAAACTAGTTCATATGTAGAGATTAGTTGTTACTGAATATTTACACCCAGAAACTGCCCCGTGTAACTGTTGCGTTGCTCACGGAAAAAATGGCCGGCATATCTGACATAATACTTAATAAAAGTTTGTTTATTAATGAAACAGGGACAATTTTAATTCACATTTCATTAAAGAAAAATAACACAATATACCTCAAATTACAAAACATTAAGCCAATAACGTTAGCTTAAATGACTGAATTCATTTTCATATCTATAAATTGCAAAGCATTGCATTGTGGCATTGTTGGTAGAAAGTAGTTCACAAGCTGGAAACTTTTTTGTCCCATTACGGAATTTTTGGGCAATATGCGATAGATATATTTACACACTCAGAATTCAGACATTCAAATAAAATGGCGGACAGTACACTATACACCAGACTACATAGACTAACTGGTGAAACCCAATACAGAGGATGAAAACCAGATTGATTAATAAAAGCAGAAATATTGGAGAAAGAATGAAAAGATCACGATAAGGCAGCAGAGAAATGAGGGAAAGTGGAAATAGGGAATGAAGAATCAGAGATAAAGAGCATGACAGATGAATAGGCTGGATATCCTATATTCTGGGAGAGAGAGAGAGTAATAGACAGAGAAGTGCTGAACAGATCCAAGAAGAGATACTAGGAACATGGCAGCAGTCTTGGTCCAACACTTCCCATTAAGCCAAGGTGTGTGGAATGAGAAGTGAAATACTGGGAGGACTTGCTGTCATTCTTACTTATTTCAAAAGCATGTCAGCGATCCCACAGTCGGTCCCTGCAGTCAGTGTTCGGAATAAGAACTATCTTTACCATTTCCCAGAAGCTGGGTCCCAGAGCACACTGAAACAAAATATAAAGTCTCCACACTCTTAACAGGACAGAGCTGCCGTGTTTAAGAGTTATACAGCACAATGACCAATATGAATCACCCACCACAAATAATAAAAACTAAGCTGCTGAGTTGAACTTTAAGTCCATTGTGGGGTTACGTCACTGTAATTTTGTTGTTAAGATAACATTATTGTCACTTATCGTGGGGGTTTCTGTTCTGCTAAGCAGTCCTTAATAGAGCCAGTAGTGCAGGTTTGTCTTATAGCTGGTGGCTGGCCACATTATTGTTTTCCTAAAGCATTTTTTCAGTTCAATTCAGTATAATTCAATAACTGTATTCATCCCCAGTGGCGCAATTATTACAGTACATACAGTGCGATTCCAAGTTTTAGTTCGGTGGTTCAATTCCCGGCTCCTCCTGTCCACACATTGAAGTGTCTTTGAGTAGGATACTGAACCTCAAATTGCTCCCGATGGTTAGGTCGGCACCTTGCACGGTAGTTCGCTTAGGATAAAAGGGATATATAAATGCTATTTACATTTAACTCTCTATTTACCATTTGAACATGATTGTGTCTACATGCACAAAGCAAAGTCCATAAATAAACTTGAGTAGTCTGCACAGAGCCCAATCTTCAACCCCATCCAAGATATTTAGGATTCATTGGAATGCCGACTGTGTGCCAGGCCTTATTGCCCAACATCAAGAGTTCAACCTCTCTAATGCTTTTGTGGCTGTATGGGAGAAAATTTCCCGCAGCCAGGTTCAAAATATTTTGGATAGCCTTCCCAGAAAAGGGGAGGCAGTTATAGCATCATATTAATACCCATGGTTTTGAAATTAAATGTTCGACAATCATAGATTGATGTAATGTTTATGTCCACATACTTTTGTCCATAAAATCTACAAGGTTGATAGTAACAGCTAAACTGTGTTGCTCCTTTATTAAAGCTAAGCCCTGTCCAAATTTAGTAATAACTTTTATTATAGGGAGTATGAGTAGTAGTATAACAATATTAGAAATATTCTACTTAGTATTGGTACTTTACTGAAGAACTACAGGATACAGCAGCTTGGCTCTATGTCACTGTCGGACTGTTGATCCACCACTTTGGTCCAGATTGAAATATCAAGTATTGGATTGATTGCCATGAACATTTGTACAGACATTCATAGTCCCCAGAGGATTTATGCTATTGATTTTGGTGATACCCTGAATATTGATCTAGCCCCCTCATCTACCACCATCATCGGTCAAAATACCTGAACTAATGACATTCCCATCAGCCTCAGCTGTACTCCATATTGTGCTAATTAGCAAATGTTAGCACAAAGATGGTCACCGTGATAAATGTGTGTTAGCACTGAGCCTATGCAAAGCACAGTGCTGCTAGGGTGCTGTAGACTTTGTTCTTGCTTTCATTTGGCACTAAAGTGTAAAACTTTTCAGCTTCATCTTCAATCAATTTCTGAAGTTGCCAAATTGTCAGTCTTGCCATGCAGCAAAAATGCTGAGTAATCTGCAAAACCCAACAACACAGCAGAAACATATGATTAGGTTGGAAATGGAAAATCCTGAAATGCCATAATTCAAAAAACACGGTGCAGCACCTTATCAACAACAGGAGAACATATCGACAGAACTTCCTTGAAGAGATCATGTATTTCTTTTACCTTTTTCTGTTAACAAGAGTCAAAGTGTTGACATAGAGTTAAATAAATGTCTGCCCACCCCAGCGCAGCAGCTTGGTGCCCAGCAGAGGTGGCGAGCCACACAGAGTGACCGTCTCTGAGCATGTCCTCTCCATTTCTGTGTCCTTGCTGCCACATTGTTCTCACTCCATTATTCATACCCAAGCATGGCCAAGATTCAGCCAGAGGTAAAGACAAGACAGTCTCAGAGTTTCTTATTGCCACTGAGGTCATATAGTGGGGACTTACCCTCGGGGTACAGCGGCTGATGAATAACGGCAGTATGATGCACACACTTTAGCATGGATGGCTGCGGTGTGAATCAGAATCATAACTCTTGCAGTGTCAGTGTTATGCACATTAAGCAACAGGATCACCAGCAGAAAGTTTATTCCAGCTGTGATGCAGTGACTGGAGCATACTATGAGTCTGGTATTCAGTCTGATGTGACCACTGTATTTTTAAATGCAACAACATGCTCTGTGTGATGAGAGAAATATGTTTCTCCAGAATGATTATGTTAGCAGTCATGGCTGTAAGAATGTACAGAGTGTTGAATGTTCACTTCCACCCACCTGCAGCTCCTGTGAGCCAGTGATGTTGTTGAGCTTTGATGTTAGCTTTTCTACTTTGAGAAGTTTTTTTTTTGCATAACTTCTTTATGTGACAAACAGGTACATTTCTTTGTCTGATTAGTGCTATTGTCACATAATCAGTTGTCAGTGATTAAAACAATTATCACATAATTCATGTCTGAAACAAGTAATCTGTGGTTCAGGCTTGGTACTAATTTCTTTACATTTCAGCAGATGGCGCATTACATATACAATGTTTGAGTAAGGACCTGAAACCCTAAATATTTCACTGCTGCCAACCATGGACTCGAAAGAAATGTATGTGTGCTGGGTTATGTGACTGTATCCATAGCATCTAGGGTTCCAGTTGTGCAGCACAGCTAGTAATATATCACATGTGCAGTTACTGCTTCAGTTGTCGCCTCAATCCCACATCCCTCTGGGAATATCTTGACTGGGAACTGGCTCTGCTGCAATACTTTGACTGAACTTTGAACAATTTCAGTTTCCAAATGGGAGGACATTATACGCTGCCCATGTATCCAGTCAGACGTGAAGTTTTGTCTGGCGACTGGGACTCTCCAGAGGGTTAAGTGTTGAGATTACTTGCGGGCCATCTTCTCTGGTAATGAACCCTGTCTCGGTACCAAGATGTAGCTGAAGGGGCACAGTAGCCACAGAAAACTTCCTCCTGCTGATTGCCGGTCTCAAATAGCATATTTTTCTCACTTGGGTGACACAACCACAAAACTTTACAGCTCCTTATGAATGATTATGATGACCCCTTGTGTTATTGCACCCTCTGATAGTCCATCTTTGATACTATGGCCAATAAATATGACCATTAAATCTGTTTTCACCTACATTAGCAGTGCCCCTGATACACATTGATTGTGTAACAATTTAACCGGGCAACAGAGGTGTGTCAGTGTTGCCAAGCTTCCTGTGTGCACTTGAACCCCACTTGTCACCTCTTCTTTTAACTCTCACTTAAGAATTTTCACTTAAATAATGTGTTGTCTTCAGCACGACTCTGTGAACCTACCTCTGTCTACCTCTACAATCACCCTCTCCTTGTAAGCTTCTGGAAGATGTTGCCTTCAGGCACTGTTCCAGTATCAGTTCACCCCACACACATCCCTCCATTAACCATCAGTAAGACCATGTTAAGGGTTTCCTTTTCTGTCTTGTCTGTACACATGAATTTCCTTAACGTGCACCTTTATTGAGCTAAAAAAAAGGTTTTAAGGTGAGTTCTAACAATGTACCACACAAACCTTGACACAGACGAGCCTCTCACGTCATCATTATTCATTCCTATACCATAAAAGCCATTAAATGTAATTGCATTTTTTATGAAGCTTCCATAGAAGTGTGCAGTGTTTAATCAATGGGAAGGCTTTCATTTTTCGGAGAGACACCACTGGCTTTGTGTGAGGTCATCTTACAATCCTCCTTTGAGGGGTCATCCATGTCTATTACCCTGCAGGTCAGCATCACACCGCAACCTGATAAAGAAACTGGAGGAGGACTCCTTTCTCTAAGCCCCCTATCGGGTCCAATAATCACCCACTGTGCTGTTGTAATGGGCTTTCTGTTGACTCTGGTAAATTGTTATCTTGCTCTGTTTGATGGGTTACAACATGCTACGCTATCTCAAAATTTTATTTTATTTTTCTAAATCAGGGACAAATGGACTAAGGAAAAAAACACAAGCCAATTTTAATAATAGATTTTGGTCACACGTGTGGGAACAATGCACTGCAAATTCCTTCTAGTTAGCCTTTGGTCCTCCGGAATAAAAAACCAAAGCATTGTACAGCAAAGCATAGCTGTTTACTACCCATGTCCAAGGGCGTAGGAAGCAGGGAGAACACAGGAGACACATCCTCTTCAGTGTTAAAGAGGATTAAGTTGTCCCCTGTAAAAATCTATAACAAAACAGAAAAGCATTGCATGAACCAACTCAGTTGTTGACTGTAAACAGGGTTTTGATGGTGACACTCTTCCCCGCAGGTAAAAGTAGAAACTCTAACGTACTTTTCTTGACACTCCAAGCTAAGCAGAATTAAAGCAGCACTAATTAATATTGGATGGAGGTACTAGTAGCACGGCTAATTTGCCTAATGTCACAGACTTGCAATTAACGTTAGTGTTTTTATTAAACATAATGATCTTTCTGAAACCATAAGCAAGTCTTTTTGTTGCCTAGGCAAACCTAACCTACACATGGCAATTACTATACAGTAATTGCCATGTGGCAAATTAAATATTCTGAGGTGAGCATTTAAAAAACATTGGCATTAGACATTAAAAAGTTGGCACTGAGTGTAACATGCATATATTGTATAAAAAATAGGTATAAAAAATATTTTAAAAACACTGTCATTGAACTTTCAGTCATCCAGTATCAACGTTCTTGTCTGGTGATAGTGCTTTATAGGGTGCCATAAAATGGCCAAATAAAACCCCAATAAATCCTGTTTTAAATAAGTGCTAATACAAAGACAATTCTAAATATTGCATTATATGTGATGTGGACACAACTACTAAGTGTTACAACCTTAATCATTAGCTACAAACAGGATTCAAGTGCTATTGCCAAACCATCTGTACTGTTATTTGTTCACACTTGGTTTTAACACCAGTAACTGCAGCACCCACATATGCAGGAGAAATATGTCACTAAACCACTTATTATTAATGTTAGTTTTCCTTGTAAATGGAACAGAGCTCCATCACAGTGTGTGTTGTTCACATTTGCTAATGCTATACAACAGCAAGACATCTTAATGTATTCTCATGGTCACAGAGTAATAAGAACCAGAGCTTGATTTATGCAGAAACAGACAGCCTCCTCAACCCCAGAGAGAGAAAAGAAGCAACTGTGAAGTGCTTGTCCAGATTCCAAGAATTAGTTGCCAAATATCACTCATCTTCCTCCTCCACAGCATGTAATAAAATGACAGAACAAGAGCTAGGAAGAGTGTTGTATGTGTTGGATTAATGCAGGCCAGAGACAGCCTCCTCCTCACAAGACAAGGACAGAAAGAGGGATGCAAAATGGTGATGGTGTGATCTCACTGCTAAGGAAACCATGGAACTAGAAACAACTTCAAAACTAACGCAGATGAATACTTTCTTCTGTCTTTTCAAGTTTTCATCATTTATACCACTATTCAAATTTGACCACACGGGTATGAAGCCCCTTCATGAACTGATTTGATTTTAGTAAACAACCCTCCTTTCTAGTCACTCCTGAGTAATGGGACGTTAAAACCAAGTAAATAGACATATTTTTCAAAGCAAACAGAAGTATACAAAGATGCTTCTGATGAATTTGTCAGAACTCTATTAATGTTAACTGCAATGTAAATGATGTCTTCCAGGAGCAAATTGTATGACCATGTCCTTATTCACTCATGTCCTATTCCCTATATAATAGACACTAAATAGTTTAAGATTTCTGACACGTATTGTCTGTCATTTTCCATCATTATTCATAAGTGTAAGTATTGTACTTGTTGCACAACAGTAATTCCATCTATTAAATGTGACAAAATGTACTGTTAGTTGTTAGTAGAAAGTGGTGTTCAGGCCATGGACACAACTTTTTTGCCCCATTGTGGGACTTTTAACTCTTTGGACACATACATAAAATGACGCTGGGTAAATATCCTGAATATGGCGTGATTTTGGATACCTTAGACCTTAGGCCTTGGACAATTTACTGTAAGAGGAAAAACTACACAAAAAATCCTCCTCTCCTTTAAAGGCAGCCTGTATGAAAGTCAGCCAGTCCAAAGGGCACACTTACTCACTAGCAGACGTTTTCAAATGTATACACTGATTTCTTGCTATGTGGGATTTACAGTCCTTCTTATGTTTACTTTGTAATGTCTAAATCCAATAATGGCTGTCATGTTGAATTTGAAATGAGCTGCTCCTTATCAAAGCACTGCACCCCTTTTCACCACCTCCGACCCAAACCTGTCAGGAGTCTGGCTGAGGACAAACAGATGCCAGCTAACCTTGTCCTTGTGCTAACTCTGCTAGCTGCCACTAAACCACTGATGTTATGAGACTTCCTGGGGGCTGTTCCTTCTACAAATCAGGTTATCTTCCCCCTAAATCCGTTATGTTTCCCAATGCCGCTTCCTCTTTCATGCTCAAGTCCTTTAAATGCCAGAGTTCAGTGGGAACCATGGCGGAGCTAAGCTAAATGTGACTGAGTTATGTTGACAGATACATGGCTCCCTCAGTTCCTTCTGCAGCCTACAGCACACCCACAACCTCCCCACAAAACAAAGTGACATTTCAAGATGAACGATATTTAGGAATTTCATTTTGAGGAATGACATTACCCATGGTTTAAAAAAAAGAAAAACAAGTGCAATCAGGGCATTGATTTTTTTAGACTGAAAATGTCTATGCAGAGATCGACTGGTAGCAATAAACAAAGACCATAAATAAGGGAGTTTACAGCAATGTTATCAGCCTTAGTTGTTATGTCTCGTCATCTGTGTTAGTCTTGTGCCATGTTTCATGTCTAGTTTTAATCATG
This sequence comes from Nannoperca australis, assembly GCA_036023655.1. Classification (NCBI taxonomy): domain Eukaryota; kingdom Metazoa; phylum Chordata; class Actinopteri; order Centrarchiformes; family Percichthyidae; genus Nannoperca; species Nannoperca australis. The sequence goes on along the minus strand of JAVQJD010047695.1, from coordinate 61 downwards.
TTCAAGTCTCACGTCCAAGCCAAGTACCATGATCAAGTCAAGTCACGTTTTAGATCCCTTG